>JACXGK010004803.1:0-36218 GCA_016801125.1 Novumbra hubbsi
GTGATGTAGTATTATCTAGTCCAGGGTGATGTAGTATTATTTTGTCCAGGGTGATGTAGTATTATTTTGTCCAGGGTGATGTAGTATTATCTAGTCCAGGGTGATGTAGTATTAGCTTGTCTAGGGTGATGTAGGGTGGAGGGGTGTTACAGCGATTGTATAAATAAGGCAATTTTCAGAAGAATGCAAACTAATTAAAGGAATGATCTTGTGTACCAAAACAATATTAACATTGACTTAAAACATTAACTGCAGATGTGTTCTGTTCATTTGTGCTGGTAGTATTGTCAAAATCTTACATATGGCCCCTTTAAACATATAAACATCTCAGGGTTGTGGAATTGCACATGGATATGTTTGATATGCTCTTCCAATAAATATGCTTATTCTGGTCACGTGATTTTGGCTGCCATTTGCCAAATACAAATAATCTTGTTTTTATCCATAATATGTTCGTCACGTGAAGGAGCCTACCCGAAGAGTATTTGCTGATTGTGGGAAGTTCCAGAAATCGGAGCGGGCCAATTTGCAATTCATCTAAACCTTTTTTGTGACAGCCATTGGGTGGAGTTATAAATGTTTTGGATATACATTGAACTTTACATTTGTATCTGGTCCACGAATAATTAAGCAGAAAAACATATAATACCTATCATCACGTACTGCTTTTGTTTACAAGTCCCTTTGGTGGAAAAACACCAGCAATGCAGACAGTTTTTGTATGCACAGTGTACTTTGCTTGTGTGTAAAACCGCTGACATTTGGATGGAAATCTACCTACTGTCTATTTGTTTGTGCTATGGTGCCAGTATGTTGATGGTGATCATACAATGCTTGCATGTTGCTGTTGAGTTTTGGGGTATTTCAATGTTCTTATGTGTTTTAGTACTCATTGTTCATTCAGTAATTACAGGCTAGCACATTTTAGTTACTGTTTACCAGCCACACTTTCAAACACATTGGTGTGATATTGTCCGGTCTCCCTTTGGGTTTTCTACTTAGTCGGTGTCATTATCCATTTACCACGCCAATAGGATTTTGTAAAAAGCAGTATATTTATTAGGTTCCATAACCAAGTACATTAGAGTAAGCACGTTTTGATATCCACATTAATTAGGGTTTTCTCACTTAATTCCAGAGCAGTCGCCTTGACATGTTTTTTTTGTTTTTTTGTTTTACTTGAAAGCTGCAAATGATAATTTATTACATCTCAATTAGCTCTTCCTCCCTTTCTCAACTTTGCCCTCCATGCTAAATGTGAAGTAATGAGTTACAATCGAGTCTGAGACTTTCTTTAAAGAGAAACAACCTCCGGATGCTTCTCGATTATTATTTGGAATAAAGAATGTTTCTTTACATTTCAGCCGTGCACCCCAGTTACCCGTGCATGTACCCCATATTTACCATCTACATACTGGCCCTCTCCCGGGGTCGCTGTTTGGTGAGGTGACCATGCTAAGATGTTCCTCTGAATTGCCTCCCAGCCCTCTCAATCATTACTTTCCTGTTTTCTGTCTCGTTTTTTTTCTTCCCCATTTGTTTTAGAGAGCACATCTGTTGGACAACACAGAGGAGATGGAAAGGTCATCACGGAGACTGGAAGCAGGCTACCAGATAGCTGTGGAAACCGGTATGCATTCTGTTTGGGTGGTGGCGGTGGTGAGTGAGTGAGTGAGTGAGCGACAGCAAATTGTCTCGCTCGTATGTGTGAGGTGGAGAGAGAGAAGACATTAAAAAAAAAACAGCCGCCTTGACGACTGGTGACATTTTCAGAAGCACATCAAAGCCGAGCAAGGGAGAGAGAGGTGTACGGGCGACAGCTCCACGCTCGGCTCCCGGAAAAACACACGCCTCTTCTCCAATGCATCTGCCTGGCTGTGTGGTGCGTGTGTGTGTTTGTGTTTGTGCGTGCATGCATTTTTTTTTCTTCCCCATAGCTCCGAAAACACAGGGCTCTACTGAAATAAACAACATCAGCGATTCCCCACTGGTTCTTAATTTGGGGAACCAAACAAAGCAAAATAAACATTGCTAAATAAATCGCCTATCTTGAACGGCAAATCGTGTTTTTTCTCTCATTATCAAGGTTATTTTTTATCTTTAAATATAGGAAAATGAGCTCATTTGGATTTGAAATAGATTAAACCGGTTTGCCTGTTCTCCTCTCCCTCCCGACAGTCCCCGCGTTATTGAGTCACAGTGTATTCCTTAGAGAGATATCAAAGCTCATTCTTCAAGTATCAACTGGCTTTCTGTGGCTTCCGCTGTAGTTTTGAAAAAGTTTGTTAATTTACACTATAATGGAGGGGTGGCGCGTGTGTGCGACATCGACGGATTTAATAATTCAAGTCGAGAAAAGCTTGCGCAGACCACTGCCTTTTGATGTCGATGTGAAGTGGAACTCGCAAATTCAAAATAACAATCTGCATTCTCCGCTTAAATATGTTGTTTCATATGATTCTCTGATGATCCTTGAGACTTATATTATTCCTGTTTTCACCATGTCAAACTCTGTGGTTGCCCGTATTTTGATTCAATTCACTCACATATTTCTGTGCAGTGGCTCGTTTTGATGTTCTGTCACGCGGCGCTGGTTGGTGTTAAAGAAACGGGTTGTGGTCTACCCGTGTAGTACTACACCCGGTAAGGGCTGGGCGGTGCGCCCCCAGAACCCTCGTCGGGCCGTGCCCACCGTCGCCACTTGGTGTGGAGGGTCTAACCTGGTCTCTGCTACCACACACTCCTCACTGCTTCGGTCCGCAGTGGCAATGGGGTTTGGTTGGGCGTGAGCCTCTGCCCCCTCGTGTTTAATCTGTGACCCCCCCTGTCACCCTGCTGTCGCCCCCAGTCCCTCCGCTCCGATGCACAACCTGAAACGAGAAACACTCAGCGAACACCACAAGGTACCAACAGCACAGGCTCGTTGGGAACACCGCCGGACCAAGGCAGGAAGGAAGCTTAGAACTACTTCAATGTGTTGAGAACCACAGACGGGCAGGAATATATGCACCGAGAGTACAAACGTTGACTAGCATCTTCAATCCAAGCAGTTTTGTACATTAAAGTGGCAGGCTAACCCCTTTTGTCCATGCTTTTGCGCATCCAGTAGTGTCGTCGTCAAACCAATCCCGCTTCAACAACCTGTACGGCACACTTACATAGTGGACAATTGCACTACAACACTCAATCAAATACAGTGGACACTTCAGATTGAGGTTATATTTAGTCTGTAGTGATATCTTTTTTGTTTTTCATTCTATTTGAGTGTGTGCTAGGGGGACACTCACTGAAGATTTTGAACCGTTTTCTTTTATGCAAGTGCTCAGTTGATCCGACTGGCCTAGCGACTGCCTCATTTAGTTATATCACTTTGAAACCGAAAGATATTGATAGTAGGAGGATAGTCCTGGCTTTTATTCATCATTCCAATGGATACACATTTCTACATTTCAGGATGTCTTTTAAACGGGTAAGGGATATGCTTTGAAATGCTGAATGCTGAGGACTATCGTCTGAAAAGGGTTAAAAGAATAATAATTGGTGCAGTAAGTGTTTGTCCAATGAAAGACTTCGGTCGTTAATACACTTTGTTACCAGATACCTTGTGTCATTTTCAGCGGCTAATGCACGCACAGCTATTTCACAATAATTCAAAGTTACCCTCCAAATCCACACAGTATATCATTATGCCCCATAAGTACTTTAATTGACCAATGGGAAGGAGAAATATAATATTTAAAGACAATTTCTGCTTTTCTTTCAAAGAGGGAAATCCTGAACAAAGGCTGGAAGAAAAGATGGAGCTTTTGCCTATTGCCCCCTTTACTTTGGCATCAATAACATTCTACTTAATGACCACAAATCCAAAAAGCCAGGGTACCACAAGGTCACTCTCAAAAAAAGACGAGGTCCTCTTAGTTCTCCAAGATGGTGAGTCTTCACAGAATATCATTTTAGAGAATTCTTTGCTGTTTTTTCCGTTTCTCTCTCCAGTGTGTTTTGGAAAGCACATACTTGCCAAAAGCAATGAAGCCCCTTTGAGGGATATTGAGAATGCTCTGTGGACATGCTGAGCTATTTACCACACACACCCTTAAGAACCAGCCTCTGTTTGTCTCATAAATAAAGTATAGAACTTCATTAGTGGAGGGCAGAGACTTAAAGGACGTTCATATGCAGACGCGAGGGCTAGCCTGCTAAAGAGAGAAGGCCCTAACTGCAGGAAGAGGGCCTGTAGTTAGCCAATTTAAAGGCATTTGAATCAGGGGTGCCTGAAAGCCCCAAATGTGAGAAGGCTAGACAGACCCTAAATCAAAGAAGTGTCAGATACTATGGCACGATTTGACTTTGTAATGGGAATAAAAGGGGTCTCATTGGACGTGTTTAGACATGGAAGGCATTCTAGATGAAACATTTAAGATGCACTGATAGGCACTCACCCCTTGATTAGAATCGGTGGCCGAGGTAGCGGGCATAGTTTTGTTTACTGTGGGGCAACTAACAGAATATTCTTGCTTTGTTTGAGGTGCATGCATGTTGTGGATTGAGGCGGTATTCACCATTTAAAAATTTTTTGGTCCATTATATAATGGGATTGACATTTCATTTGTGATTATTTATGCACAAAGTAATATTTCATGCTGTTCTACACATTTTCACATATTAATCACAATGACTAAAATATAACTGTTGCATAACCATTCGACCTCTTTGTTTAAGTGTCTCTAAATTACTTAATGACTGAAATATGGCTGACAACAACTAAAACAACTTCAACTTAATAAATTACACTTTGGCTGAAAAACTGGGGATTTTCAATATTTTCAATGGCCACCCCTTCCTCTGTTCCTCATACATACAACATCTGTCCATTGGTTAAGTATTGAATTTCAGGGACAGATTCATCTACAAAGATCAGGAAGTTTTTCCAAAGCGTAAAAATATGATTAGTAGATCGGTAACAATAACAAATGAGCCGTCTCTTTAAGCATGGCCAAGTTTCTAATAATGCTGTGGATGGTGTTAAACCCCCCTGGACTCTTTAAAGACACAGCTGTCTTTGTGTGCTGCAGGACAGGAAGTAAACTACTTTATGGCAACAAGAAACCGTTGGTGACTCTAAAACAAACAAATTAAGAGTTCTGTTATGGTGCGAGGAACCTCAGTAATGGCTCAACCACAATGTGTCTACAATAATGAGCGTGTTTTTTTAAATCTATGGCGAGACTTCTATGGCAGTCTGCAGCAACACTGCTGTCTAGCCACACTCCTTATTTTCTTAAGAAAAATTATTATTGCTTTTGGTAAGAGCAACCGACAAGAGCAGTTCATTGTCTAGGACAGAACGAAAAGCCCTTTCACCTTGCTGGGTCAGGTTCTAGCAACCTTTTGAGTTCACTATCCACTGCCCTAACACTTTTATAGACACCAAAGAAATGTCAAACCTTTTTAAGGTTAACCCAAGGAAATTGTTGTAGATTTTTGGCAGGTTATTTTTATTATTGAGATTGACTGAGTATTATGTGGAGATTACAAATGTCAATCACACTTTCTAATGCAACAACCATATCCGAGGGGTGTGAATACTTATTTAATCCACAACCACTGGACACATGCTCAGTTGAGTATCACCCCTAATGCTGCGATGCTTGTGAAAGGTTCATTTCAAGGAATAGTTATGAGTATAGAGTATTTAAACCCCAGGCTCCTGTGCATGTTTGTAATTTATGTATGATTGTGTTTGTTTGTGTGTGTGTGTGTATTTGTACTTTCAAAAACATTAATATAGTATATGTTTCCATGTTTACTCAGGCATATTATTGTATAGATTTCAGATATTAAGGGGCCTTGCTTGAGACTTTCCTTCTTGGCGCAACATTTCAAGTCCCTTTTTTCACTTCAAAGTTCAGCATACAAAAAAAACTCAAATAGCGAGGCAACTGAAACCTACCTTAATTTAACATGTTCTACTGGGCATGTTCTACTGGGCATGTTCTACTGGGCATGTTCAGGGGGCCAGCGATGAGGCCGAGGTCCTCCACCCCTCCAAACCCCAGTGTCGGGGGGCCCCGATCGATGGGGCGAAATGAAAACAGCTCATTAGGGATTGATTTCAGCCCCGTTTAGATAAGCAGAGAGGGTCGGGGCAGGTCCCAGGGGCCCCTCGCCAGCCCAAAGTTCACGCAGGGCCGGGTAGAGAGCAGCACTGCAGGACATCAACTTTATTAGTACTGAGATAAGCTGATTAGACCTTGTCAATCAAAGGTGCCAATGACTCAATCGACAGCCTGGATCTTTTCCTTTTCTTTCTCTCTCTCTCTCTCTCTCTCTCTCTCCCCCTTGCTCGCTCTCAATCGCCCTCTCTTTTTTGTGATAAATCATTGAAACGACCAACAAAGCAGTAGGAAGACATCGTTGGCTCGGCTATGCAGCCCTGCAGTTGTCACCGAGGCGGACGCGCGCGGACCCTGTGACGACCGTTAAAGAGTACATCAATTTGTTTTAGAGCGGTTTGATTTCCAGCTGCAGCGGTGTTGCAAGAGGGGACGAGAGGGAGGGAGGGAGGGAGTGAGGGAGGGAACGGCGAGCGTCGTCGTCGTCATCGAGCGGGCGACTCCGACGCAAGAGCGCGGGGCGTCGGGACGCAGAGAGAAATAAACAGATAAACGATGGGACGGAGAAATAAATAAATGCGTTTTGTAAACATAAAAAGTCGCCGGCTCCTGTTTGAAGCAGAGCGCGGCTTTGAGCCTTGCTGTGAGTCCATGGGTGCTGGAGTGCCCCAGTAACATGGCCCACTCTTGTCCCTGGCTGGCGCTCCATCTCCCCCCCTCGTCTTAGTCCTTTCTGTGTGTCTCCTCACTCGCTTTAGTCCTCCACGCTCTGTTTTAAGATTAGACTTTATCATTCTTTTGGTGTTTAGCCACCAAAGTGATGCCTGTGCATCAAATCGGAGCGGCTAAACACTTTGCAAATGACAGGCTATATTTAGTAATGGACCCGGGACTATTTTTAGGGGACGTCTTTTAACATAGACTTTTCTCTTAAGGCAGAACCTATTTAAAACCCTGTGATGACGGGTTCTGTGCCGTTTGGCAACATTTTAAATCTAACAATACACACAAAAAAAGCTTGCTGCTTCATTATGTCAGATCTACCAGCTGTGAGTTGGGGCTAACAGACAACTAGAAAAAGGAAGTGAGAATTACTAATATTCTGCTAACTGTGGATGAAATGTGTATTTTATTTGGTGTTCTTTTCATAAATAAAAGTATAATTTCCATGATTAGTACATATAGTATTGTTGGTCAAACATTAGTGTTATAATGACTTATATTTGGTTTTCATTGTGAGTAGTCTCCATCCTGGGGTTGTTTATATGGATCTCTGTTTCAGATTTGACCTGAATGTCATTGTTAAAAGGAGCTTTATTAGTATTCCCATTAACTGTTGCGCACATAGCAGCTACACTTCCTAGGGACTACAGAAAATATCAAACCCATGGCAGAGTGCAGTTACAAACAAGAACAATATGAGGCAAAATGCATTAGGAGACGACAAACAAAATACAGAAATGTGTATTTTAAAATCTTAATAAAGAGGTATAGTGCTGAAATACAATTGTGTATTTTTAACATCATACAACAACGTTTTTTTTTTCATTAGTATTTTTTTAAGTGCTGTAGCATGGGATTATTTTGGTCATTTATAAAATGGAATTAACACGTAAATATCAGTATGTCAAGTAATTAATTGAACAATATAAAGAAATTGGATAATTAACATTGTGCAGTCTATAATAACAAATAACAGTTGTGCTTCTCTTTCTTAGAAATGTTTATATTGGTTCTCCACATCTGCTGTAGTTTATTCACTCAGTGGCATAGTGTAATTTTAATATTTTAGACGGTTCTTATTCATTTGTCTTTTATAAGGACAGTTTGCTAAAGTGGATTTCCTCGAGGTATTGCATATTAAATAACTTAGTTTTTTGTAGTCTGATAAAATCTGAATGTTGTATTGTTTCAAAAAGAATAGGAAGTTATTTGATAATTGTTTGATTCGTGGCGCTGAGAGCTGAGACTTAAATATTTCACAGCTTGAGTTAGCATTAATGCAAAAGGGGGCCTTTATGAAATATATTATTGGTGGTGGGGGGGGGGGTGGTATTTGCCTTTTGTCTCAAGGAAAGAAATTAATTCTAAGAAACATACACGAATACAGACCCGAACTGTATTTCGAAAATATATACGCCTTAACTTATAGCCTAACATTTCGCTTTCGGTAAATCTACCCACGGGTGTGCTGTTTATCGGTAAACCCCCCCCCCCCAACCCACATCCCCACCGGCGGATGAAAGGCGTCGTAATAATGATTTTTTTCTCTCCTAATCGGGCCTTGTCAGCGAGGCGTCTTATCGTGGAGAGGAAAATGACACCGATCCTATCGAAGAGCCCAAGTCCGAGTCTGCAGCGCGTACTCCCCCAGCCCCCCCCCCCAATCACGTCCGGCCGTGGCCTCGTCGTATCTAGCGCTGCCACAAACGGCGAGCAGCGCTTTTTTCATGTGGACTTCAAAAACGACGCAAGTCATTAAAATTGCACCCGCGTTTGGCTGCGGGGATCAGCCGCTCCAGAGCGAAAATGCGATGTGGGAAGAGGAGGCTCGCTAAATGTGCTAATTCCATCCTCACATGTTTACGGCTTAATTTTAATCGGTTTGAGGGAGGGGGAGAGTGTGTGTGTGTGTGTGGGGGGGGGGGGTTCGAAAGCCTCAAATTGCAATAAATCGGCATTATCTTTGACACCCTAGGACTCAGCTGTTCTGAGGATTTAGGGGTCCACTGGCAACCGTGTTTATTGTGGCACACAAAAGGTGTTTACGCTTGAACTGTGGTAGCTAAGGTGCAATCGCTGGTTTAAGCTTGACCAGACAAAGGCCCCAACTCGATACAATGGCGAGCCAGCATACGGACCCCTCAATGCGAGAGCTCAACCAACAAACTCGAGTGTGTGCGGGGTTCATCGATGTCGATGCTTTTCCGCTTGGTCTGGCGGTGGGTCCGCAGGTGTTTTTCACAAGAATCCTACTCGCAATGTTAGTTCAAGCTAAGTGGACTCGTGGACGGCAGCCATTTTAGAATGAAGCCAGTGAAACGTTCGTGATTGTCCTGTCGCCGTAGATGGTCATTTCAGATTTCGGCATTGAAGGACATTCTTCCGGCTAGATCTTTCCATTATTACGGCACCGCGTCATGTGTGCAGCCCATTTAGTCTGCGTAGCGGATGCTAACGTGGACCAATGATCTTTACGCAAAGCTGGTGGATCTACTGTAATTAGACCTTTAGTAGAATGATTAGCTTCAACAAAGAAATGTTTCTATCAACACAGTCGTATAGTGATGATTAGGCTGTACATCTTACCCTAGAAGAAAATACCTTCCTTTTTTCTTAGGGCGGCGTTGCAATAAAAATGGTTCCCCCCTTTTAGCCCAGAAGGCAACATTACCAATAGCCGGATACCGCCCACATAGGGTCTACAGATCATCCATTGGATTTAAATGTCTCAAACGATGTAAACATGGATACATATGAACACTGTTGTATAGCACGCCTATGTTTGAATACATATGTTGATGTGTTCAAATGAACCGCTAACATTCCGGTTTTACATCTGGGTAGTTATGTTACCCCTGGTAGTTACGTTACCCCTGGTAGTTACGTTACCCCTGGTTGTTACGTTACCCCTGGTTGTTACGTTACCCCTGGTAGTTACGTTACCCCTGGTAGTTACGTTACCCCTGTTCTCAAATCCTAGTCCTAATTCAGCAAAGTCAATAAATGTTACTCTGATAGAAAGGAGGCACAAGGCACCTGAAAACTGTTGTTTTTATAGTAATAACTCTTTATAATATAGCCTTATCTCAAAGTATCAGAAAAGCGCCTTTTAAAGGGTAGGCATCTTTTTTTTTCTTTCTCACAAAGCACTATATTTTCTGCTATTTTCAGGTTACAACCACTATAAAGATACCGCAGAAAGTGCAGCGCTGACCTCGGATTGACACGCACACACACACACACACACACGGGGAGAGGGGGAGGGGGGGGGGAGGGGGGGCAAGAAAGAGAGAGGGATCGGAAAACAACTGGGATGAGCGGGATTGCGTTAAAAGAAACAATTTCAGAAGGAAATGGGAGACAAAAGCGAGGACTCCAGGCCCCCATGGGCGCTTTAAAGAGCTGCTACATCTGAGGCACTGAAATATTAAAAAGAGAAGGGGGGAAAAAGAAGGGAAACGAAGTGAAGGAGAGACAGAGAGGGAGAAGTGTGCCACCTCGTCACCCGGGACTCGGATCAGAAATATTAGCCCTGTGATGACAATGACACATTGATGACAGACAGTAGATTGATGCCGGTGAAACCTGGAGGGCCTGCGTTCTGGGGAGAGGGGTACGGGGGTGATGTGATCCGCATATTCACACCTTTCATTATGTTCAAATGCGGGCAATTTCTAAATGGGTCAATTCCCTGTCATGATGCCCGGTTGCAAAAGGAACCCGCAGCCATTACTTTAGTGCTTAAGATTAGACGTGTTTGTATGCGACGGCCGGTCTAGCATGTGTTCATGGACCTGGCTGTGTGGGGGAGCAGAGATCGGGGTTAAACACTGTTATTTGCCCCTCCTTCAGCTTTAACCTGGTACACACACACACACACACATTGATCTCCAGATACACATTATTAGGCTTCTCCGTCTGTCGCTTGTGTTTGCTCTGCTCTTCCTGGCGGCGCTGAGGAGCGGGTCCCACCACCCCCCCTCGGCCCTGAAAAGAGCTTCCTCCTCAGGGCCGCCCGCACTCACGGACAAGGGCGCCCGCTCGTATCGGACGCCCAGGGAACATGAAACGGCCCGGGCCCAGGATGTCAGCCGGTCGCTCCATCTGCCAGTCAGTGGGACGGCAAGGCTTTGTCCGGGAGGGTGTGTGTGTGGGGGGGGCGTGTGTGTGCGGTTCGGGTGGGGGTTGACGTTCGGGTTCAAGCAACCGTCGCCGCCGTCGCAGTGTGTTCCGCCGAGATAGGGACGGTGGGATGGGAGCGGGGTGCTGGATAATGGATCCACATTATCTTCTGAATAGTGAGATGTTGTTTTGTTTTTGTTTGCCCGGTGCCAAAACTCTCATAATGGATAGGGATGACATTGTCAATATGGCTGTACGTGGCTGGCTCACGTACTATATGATAAACCCTAGCATGGCACCTGACCCGCCTTGGTGGTGATCGAAACACCCACAAACTGGATGCTTAGTTCGGATGCTCAGTTCTTTGTCGTGTGGGAATTTGAATGACATGCAGTTGCCTTTGAGGGACATAGATGTGTGAAAAAGATTGTCCTACAGAATACAGGAAGTAAATTGGTCTCAATCCAAATATGACTTTCCCTTTTTATGCAAATCTCCATTGGCACTCGTCTGATATGAATTTAAAGTTGCTTAACTTCAGTCTGTCCTTTCCTTCCTCCTGTTAAAGAACATAACCTTGGCAGTACAAACAGTTTGACTCCCATAGTAATGAACCTGGCTCGTCTACCAGTGGATGGATGCCTGCCTCTGCGTGAGATGTTTTCCTCGTGCATTCTGCTGTGCGGCAGATAGGCTGCGCCCTTGAGCCACCATCGGAGCTGTTGTGAGCCAGGGTTGTGAGTTGTACCCCATCTGCAGAAGGTGACTGCAGGGCCTACACACACACACACACACACACACAAAAACACGCGCACACACAGTGTTAAAGTATTTGGACCAAAAAGAGTTCCTGAAAAGAGACAAGCGGCAACTCACAACAACTGGTTATTTATTTATCACTGACTTTTGTTTTGTGTGTTAGGTTATCAGGCCTTCTGTAAATTTAGTATGTGTATGTTTTTTCGTCTCGCCCTAAGAGAAATTCCCGGATTCTTCCTGCTGAATGAACGATATTGTTTACTCACGTTTGTAAGTCCCACTAAACTAGGTGAGTCGTGCAGGCCTGTGCAAGAGTATTCCAATGTCTTACCCCATTCGACGACTTCAGGATATGCCTTTACTCCAAACCAAGATTAAATGTGCTGTCACTTTTTAAGTGCTTTTAATAGGCGTTATTGACATATGGTTGAAATCTTTTAAAATCTCCTCTGGAGATTGTGTACAGCCTTAACATTCAGGCATGTGGGGTGTTGTACAATGGCACTTGAAGGTTGTTAGCTGGCCTCCTGTGATACAGCTTTGGGAGTCATTATCTGTCGTTGAGATCTGTGATATTTTTTGTCTCGTATAATAATATCTCGTAATAGTGTTAGCGCTAAATCCATTCTTTTGTAGCGTTTTTGTACCACAATTAGTAGAGATTAGGGGTATTTTATCTTTTTTCTCAGACCACATGGACTATACCAGTCATTTTGTGATGTAAAAATATTACATCTGTCTCATAATCATTTATACCATGTGTTTCAGTAGATAATATCACAAAGATGATTTAAATTGTGAGAGTACAGATGTCACATTCCCCCCGCCCCGTCGATAATTAAGTTGCCTTCAAATTTAATTATTGATTTGTTGATTCTACGTGAGACGCAGCAAACACATTTTTAAAGAGGCAGGACACTCAGGTGCTCATAACCATAACCTAGTCTAAATCTAATAAAGTGTGTGCTTTATATTAAGCTCCATATTAGTTTTGCGTTAAGCTGTACGTTGCGTGTTAAAATTAAACATATGTTTCACTGAACGCATTGTAACGTTCGCAAAAGCACCAAATAAAAACGTACCTGCTACTTCTGCTTGAGGAGATAGTTTACAGGAGCACTGGCTACCTAAGCTCTCCCCACGTTGTGGGATGTGTTATGCTCTTTGGGTCTTTGAAACTAGCCAAATGCATCTTTAGTTGACCTCACTTTATTCAATCATAGGGATGTTGTCTGGTATTTTTGTGGTTTTACATTGTTTTGATAAAAATGTATAATAAATATAATAAAGAAAACAGAGTACCTCTCAAACTTAAGAGTTAAATAGGGTTTTTAATATCTGTTATATCTGTTGGTATAGGCACTTTATACAGCCCTTTATTGTTTTGCTTTATTTGTGTTATTACTGTGATCATGTTGTTGTAAAGAGACCATTGTACGAAGTTAAGTAAAATCCACATTTAATATAATAAATTAAGCACTGGTATTTAATTCTCAGATTTTTTTTTTTGCGAATTATCAGTTTTATTGATTAATTGTGTTACTCGATTAATCAGCCGATTTATTATCAAAATGTTTTTTCTCTGCAGCCTTATCAGCTAGCTTTTCCCACCAGTTCTGGAGAAAAGCATTATTCTCGTAATGTGTTTTCTTCAGACAAACAAAACTCACAGCAAACCACGCACTCGGGTAGGTGGGGGTGTAACGTTGGGTGGGAATTGTTTTCTCCGGCGCAAGCAGAAAGACTGCAGCGACATCTTCCGCTAAGTGTTAAAATTCTGATGCCTCCTCCCGTGTTTCATAGAAAGTAGCACTGACGTCTTAACCGGGGTCCTGGAACGATTGCGTAAGTAGCCGTCTGGCTCCAGAGACCCACCCTGTGCCAGGAGCCATTGGAACAGGAGCAGGAATCAAATGTAGCTGTTTTTAAAACACAAGAACAGCCTTGTGGTGGGCATATTGAATCTGTTCATGACTTCTTTGGCACTCTGCAGGATCACAATGTTAAATGTTTTTCATTTCATCTTTTCCTCATTTGGCTGCTTGGCTCATTGGGTCATTTTAACGCTGGTTCCAATCGTCCCCGACCCAGCAGTTGCGAAACCTGGTTTGGGAGAAAATACAAAAATGTCTTCCATATGAATGTTTAACCAACGTGAAGTGCAGTGATGATACAGTGCTGGAGTGGTTGGACATTAATGCTGAAGAAAGTGCAAGAAAAAAGTTCAGCCCTAAAAAATAAACAATTGCCCAATGACTGGAAAATAGTAAGAGTTTGGTGTAATTCTTCAGGCATGGAGAACGTACATGTTTCCTACTGGGAGTATTGAGAACCTGCATGTTTTCTACTGGGAGTATTGAGAACTTACATGTTTCCTACTGGGAGTATTGAGAACCTACATGTTTCCTACTGGGAGTTTTGAGAACCTACATGTTTCCTACTGGGAGTATTGAAGGTGTTACCATTGACCCCAGCCTTCCCTATATAATATGAATACAAGATGGTGCCAGTGAATGATTAAGTTAACTGATGAAAATTATGTACAAACACTTTTTTGTCATTAATAACCCAGAGGGGAGAAATTGGGCTTCATTTGAACATGCTATTGAGAGGCTTGGTTAGACAGGCAGGGGTTGACTTACGTTGTTAGTGTGTCTAAAGTGTTGAACATGGATGGGGGGAGGTATATAGCAAGCATGTTTAGGTATATAACTTACTAAACACTAATGTGTGTTTTGGTTTGGCCTGAAGGTCAAGGTACATTGAAAACCTTCTGCATTATCTAATCATTGTTTATTTGTGATGTTTTGGAGACTGGGCGACAAAGTACAGAAGAAGCTAACTAAGTGGAAATTAAATATGGCTAATTTTCCATGATGGTAGCGCAGTGCTGAAACCCGGACACATTACTTAAAGCTTTCCTTGTCCTTGACTTGCAAGACAATTTCTGTAAACTAATTTTAACACAAAGAGCTCTTAACCATAGTGTTTTCAGTCAGAAATCGCAAATGACTGTCTATCCCATAAGTTGTTTTCGTGGTGTATAGCTAGATAGGACTCTTATGTTATGGATCAAAGCATTGAACTTGAATTCCTAATTGGAATTAATGAATTCAAAATGGTATGGAAAGTGCTGGTGATCAAACTATGTTTTAGTTGTTTTAAATTGGACTGCAGAAGGGTTTCTCTGACAGTGGATTCTGAACTGTTAGTATAAAGAAGGATTTTCTTTTGGACAGCATCTTGATCCTTTCACTGAGTTTATTGACTGACACTTTTTGGCGCAAAAACTCCTTTGTCAGAGCACCAAGAAGCAAATATTACAACAAGATGTTTGTGAAACCACCTGGTTGGAACCATAAATGCAGATAGGATGAAAGCCATGGGATGTGAGGCTAGGACAGGTAGAGCAAAATGGCACATTTGACTTTTATAACTACGCTGGTATCTGGTTCATAATAGCAATGAGGCATCTTGGGGGTTTCATGTGTATTGCCAAAACACCACGACAAAACGGCCTCCTTCTCCACCACACTGAGTGGTGCCAGACAACAGCTCTTTATTTGGTTGTGTGTTTGCCATCCTCCAAACCCGCTTATGCCTTCTATGCTATACATATAGACCACATCCCTCAGGATCTATTGGAATGATTAATACAGCTAACAAATGAGTTGACTCCTCTGGGAAGTCTATCCTCCAACATTATATGGGGATCTTACGATCACTGATCAACCGAAGCATACAGCTGTAAACAGGACTCCCATTAAGATTGGATATACTTCGTTTATTGTGTGCGTTTCGAATGATTTTTTTTGTCCTTTTAGTCAGCTTGGTATGTAGATGAATGCATATGGAAAGTGGAAATTGCTCTTTGTAACAGCCTTACTTAGTGCTTATTGTAATTGTTAGTGTTTTTAAATCCAGACATATGGACTTAATGCAAATGTGCAAGATAAGGTGGGGGGGGGGGTTGTTTCAGTGTGTGCCTGTCTTTTTCAGAATAACTATATTCCAGGCCCCTTACTTTGATGCAATTGTAAGCTCTTTTACTTATCACTCATGCATCCCCACACACACACATCCCCCCCACACACACACGCCCCCCACCCACCCACATACGCCCGCACACAAAAGGACAGGTGATGATGATGATTAAGATCTTCAGCACATTGGGGGGCTGTGTGTTGTTTCATGGTTGTTGGGGCGGATGTCTGCTCCCCCGTCTCTGTGACAGCTTCAACCACCTCTCCAGGGGATGCCTTCAGTTGTAATTTCCACACGGACACTGTGAGACGCTGTGACAGCCACGCCTTCACAGTCATACCTTGAACTATATAGACACAGTTAACTTAACACGCTTAGATATGGGCACTTGGAGCCGTCATGTAAATACATGTGGGCTTTTCATGTTGGTTGTTCTCATAATATTGCCGCGTGATATTGTCCTGATGTCGGTCACGGGTCATTTTCTAACCAATTCTCTGAAAGAAAATCGCACAGCACTCATTTACTTTGAGGTCTGTCGGGCTTCTCTAAGTTCTGCTGCAGTTCGAATGTGCTCAGGAGGCCTTTTATATAAACCCACTATAATCACGTGTTTTGTTGCCTTTTATTCCACTTTAGCTCACACCATAGGAGTGTGCTCAGAATGCAGGTCCACTTGGTCAGTGGGGAGGCTGTATGTGGGTGCGTCTACATCCGGGAATGGCTGCACCGTTGCCTCCATCTGCAGTGGCCTGCTTGTTTTAGACTGACCGGTACGTCGGCATAATACACAAATCAAAGGAGCCAGTGCAACCATTTGTTTCCCAGTCATATATCAACACAGTGGTTCACAGCAGTCTTTTGGCACAACCCCTTGATGTATAGCATGTACAACTATGTTGATTGTCATGAGAGCGTTATTGGACTGGTCTCTTGCAAAACACTATCCCAAGTATTCTATTAGATTCTCATGCTCATGTGGTATGTCAATCTACCATAATGATTTGATTGATGAAGTGCTGTAGATATTGTTGTCCTTCTGGCAGGTTCTCACAACTCTGCAGAGAAACTGTGTTAGAGTAACAGTTGGGTTCTTCGCCACTACTCTGACCAAGGCCCTTCCTTCCCGGTGACGGTGTGGCCAGATGGCCAGTCTTGGTGGTTCTAAACTTTTTCCATTTCACAATTATTGAGCAGAACTTTCAATGCTTTAGCAATGTTATATAAACTTTCCCCGGCACGATGCCTCAACACAGTTCCATCTCTGACGTCTACAGAGTTATCTCTGACACTGGGACACTGGTGTGTGTGTATGTGTGTACCTTTCCAAATCTTGTCCTGTTAAATTTGCCACAGATCGTCTCCAAGCTCTTGAGACATCTGATGATTAAAGGACAGTTTGGAGTATCATGGAGTTGTTTTTGCTCTGCGACTTTGGGGTATTATGTGTAGACTGATGGCCCAAAAGTATGAATTGAACCCATTTAAATTATGTCTATAACAGTTTAATGTGGAGAAGGTTGAGGGGTTTCATTTCTTTCAGAAGGTGTTATATGTAAGCTGCTGTTGGTTTTAACGTCCTCTGTATTTCCTGTTTGCTGGGTGTCTAGCTAGGTAGCATGAACAGCACATTCACACACACGTGTGCACACTCATCCTTTGACACACCAAATTGTATGAACTACACGTCATGTGCGCGGCAGATATAGAGATATAATAATATAATATAATATTAGAGATATAATAACGCGGCTCTGTAAACCCGTCCCCAGACACCAAGCAAGCGCATTGTGCTCTACAAACAGCGAAAGGGACGTTTCTGGAGAAAGCAAATCCGGACAGGCAAGAAAGTACCGGAGTAACAAGAAAAGTATTCGTTCAGTAACTGTAATATTATTATTTTTTTTAAATTTAACCGTGCATTACTGTGTTACATTACTAATTACTGCACACGCCAATCTTTTACTGTAATGACCTACTGTTGTGCCATTGTAAAGCACTAGCCCCAACATGGCTTGAAACCCACCTATATGTCCAGCAACAAAAAGCTCCCTGCTTATGTATGTGGCAGTAGCCCTCAAGTAAAAGTTGCAATGAAAAGCATACACACTGCACTCCTGTGTGTATGTAGCAACCCTTCAAAATAAAAGTTGTTTATTGTAAAAATTACTGTATGCATATTTATATTTTTATTTAGCTTTTTGATCACGACCCACCAATTGAGAAACGCTGCACCAAAGTACCCACTGCCTTTTAGCAATTAGTTTGTGACAGTTATTGTGTGTTTTATTCTATTAAATGCATCCCCTGTAAACACTGAAACAGGCAGCAATCCTCAGGAAATATTTTAGAGTTCACATAACCCCTTTCGTTAGTGTCTTCTACAGCGGAGGATGAGCCTTGGGCCTGGCTGTGTTTGTGTTTTTAATAGACGAAAGGGTTTGTGCGTGTACCGGGATTTATTTGGGCCAAACAAGAGGCCTGTGTCCTTCCCTAGTCCCTTGTCCACTTGGGGCTGCAGAGCGACAAACAGAAGGTGCCTCTTCTGAACTCACACCTGAGCTCGTTCCCAGCTCTGGGACTGACCAGGTCTTCTACCTCCATCACTCTCTCCATCTACCCCTCATCCCTCCATCTACCCCTCCATCCCTCCATCTACCCCTCCATCCCTCCATCTACCCCTCCATCCCTCCATCTACCCCTTCCTCCCTGTCCTCTTCAGGCATATTCACCTCTGTTGCTGCCTCCCCCTCGCTCCCCCTGTCTCCTTCTATATCTCCTTTTCCTCTCTCCCCTCCTCTCCCCTTTCTCTCCAGGGTCATGGCCTGGCCTACTTTTACCTCTCTCTCTGGACCCCTTTGATGTCCGCCACTTTACCCTGTCCACAGATCATTTGGATGTTTCACAAACAGCCTCTCACTCAATACTTAGCGTGTTGATGTATATACGTTTCACACACACCGATATCCAGGTAATGGTCTCTTGACTTCTTCGGCCCACTGCGTGTGCTCAGATTGTCTAGGACTGAGTTTGTGTGAATTTCTCTGCGGCGTAGTATGTCTTATTGGCAGTTGATGGCGGTTCCTGCTTTCTTTTGTTGATGTTTTTCATAAAGTAAGACTTAATTCCTTGAAAAGTGTGTGAGGTTTGTATTCTGAGGCAAAGTGTGTTTGTCTGTCGGTTGGCATCTTTGTGCTTTGTCTTGATGTGACAGGGTGAGAAGCTGCGGAAGCAGCATACGTCTCCAACAAGTCAGAAGTGCGATGTGCTAACGAGATGCTAAGTCAGGTGCTTTGTTTTACTGTGTTGCTCTGTCACTACCGGGGTTAAAGGGAAACGCATCAAGCTGACTGTGAGCGTGTTAAGATGTGTTTATCTGAGCAACCACACTTGATAAGTTTACATATTATCGGTATCTTTGATAGGTTTAGATAGCTTGCTGGAAGACATCTAATTGCAAATTGGTTGTTGAAAGATGGAATTGGCTGATAGTTTCATCATTGTCTTTTTTGTTCCTTACGTGAGATACAAACCAAGCCGTTAGTAACATTATTAAGAAGTTTTCAACACATTTGTTTTTGGATGTAATGATCCTTGGTTTTGTTGCAAGCCCTGCTGGTTTTAGCTCTCTTTTGGGTACAGACACTGCTTACCACCTGCTTTTGCTAATCGATCCTTCCCACTGCGGTCCGTTTGGTCAGAGAAAAATTGCTATCCCTTTTGCCTTCGACTGATTGGTGCTCGCGCCTAATTGATCCCAATTGACAAGTACTGCTACCCGGGCTTTTAAGCCAGGGCGGGTCTGAACCGGTGGTACCACCAGTGTCCTGGGTACCACACCTACAACACCTTGAACTCTTCTTCTTGTTTCTCAAACCATTTCCCATCATGTTTCGTGTGTGTGTGTGTGTTGGCATGTTCGAGGGTTTGGAACCTATAACATTTTGTTTACTGACCCAATGCGCATGACCAATCCCTTGAAACACCTTTCACCATATGATCTGCATTGATCACTTGAGTGAAATATGGAAGGGTAGAGTTCTGGTAGTGGCAACATGGGAGTGTTCAGTCTGAGTACTAGCTCCTCCACTAATCTGGGATTAATCTGATGTCAGGCAGAGCAGCTCCCATCTTGTGACACGCATCTCCACGCATCTCCACGCATGTCCTCTCACTGCGGACGATGTCATCGGTAGCGGCCCAGGCACTCTGTCCGTCCAGCTGGCGTCGACGACTGTCGTCACGGTTTCATGGTTTCGCGCAGAGGCGCGTCTTCAGCATGTTTGCCCACGCGGTGGCTGGTGTCCTGCGCGGCATAAGGAGTGGTGGGTGTCTCTATACGTCTCTATGAAGGTCAGCGTGGATCGTCTGCTAAGAACTTTCTGGAAAGCACCCTGTACAAGTAGCCCACGTGTTTCACAAAGTTCAGTTGAAGTGACACTCCGTTTGGTTATTAAGGGAAATAACCGACCCCCCCCCCCCCCCCATTCAGAGGCCACCAGGGGCTGACTAATTTCTCTATCAGCCTAATAGTGTATTAGTCCATTCTCCCAAGAAGTCTGAAACCATAATTAGTGGCTTGCTTTGAGTCGAGCGGGCTGTAGCGAGGGGGGTGGGGGTGGGGGGCTGTGCGTGGGGGGGCCGCGGTGGCGAGAGCTGGGAAGAAAAAGGCTGTCCGTTTCATAGTCTGATGGAGGCTATATCTTCTGTGACAACTGGACCAGAGTAATCAAAACGTGTTAATAATCCCTTCAAAGGCCTGGCGGTGAATCAGTGGAGCCTGAGTGAACGTGGATCCCCTGCAAGCCCCGGCGCTGGCCGCTCCGCCCACAGCACCCCTCCCCTCTGCCTTGTTGCTCCATTTCTCCTTCTCTCACCTTCTCTCTCTCTTTTTATCCCCCCCCCCCCTTTCTCTGTCCGTGCCCTCTCGCTTTCAACCGCTGCCCCCCTGGGCGTGTGCCACACAGCCTTAGGAACCGAGTGCCCGACCGGGGCCGACACATACATGCACGCCTTCCAAGGCCCACACAGCAATGTGGGATGCAGTACCCCGTGTGTGTGTGTGTTGCTGTCCATGTTGTGGGACCAAGCCCTGTCTTCAGCCCTGGCAGTCCCCACCTGGGCCGCAGTACGGCCGGTGACCAGCAGGGGGCATTGGACAGCACCCTGGGGTCCCTGCTATCTGCTGCTCCTTACCGACCACCGAGACTCCTTCCGTGGGTGTGGGGTGAAGTAGATCTATGGTCGTCTCGCTTGGTCCCAATCCATGGGGACAGAAACATCTGGGTGTAGTTTTCGTGTCATTTTGAACCGGTGAGTGAGTTATAAGAACTTTTCATAGAAATGAAGTGGTGCCCAGACAACCTAGACATGTACTTCGGGCCTCTTAAGCGTAAGAACAGTCGCTGTATAGTCATTGATGCGTAAGGCCCACTGGGTTTGGGGCTCGCTGGTTTTGACGATCCTGGCGTCTTGACCAAATTAGCAGTGGGCCATTCTACAGAACGGCTCATGTAATAAGGGCCATATGAAACCCATCCAATTCATGTGGGGGCGGCTTTCCTTTCCCCCATTCACACTGATTGGCTCATAGACAGGCACGGATGATGAGAGGCAGCTTTTAAAGCCCACCAAAACAGAGAGACGGTGATACCACAAAGGGTGTGTCTTAGCGTAAATGATTTCAAACGTGTCCATCACCCTTTAACCCCCACATCATTAACAAACATCCTGTTAGCTCGGATCAAAATGAAACATGCTTAAATGAGAGGCTCTGTGGGTCTAGCTTTAGTTGTAAACACACACACACACACATACGTACATACAGTCTTACTAATTGTCACTCTCCTCCTCTCTCCTGATTCTGTGAACTGGTTGGCGTGATTCTCACGGGCACTTACCCAGCCCATTAACCCGGGATGCTGGTGTAGACCCACGCTTGCCCCGGGCTTGGTAAGCGGAGAAACCTCCACACACTCAACATCTCTGAAGCTTCCCCCCCAACCTACAGATCCATGGGGCCTCAGCACCAGACAGCCCGATGATGGATCTCTGTAGGGTGATCCATCAAAACCAGCGTTTCTCATGCACTCTACCCACGAGTGTTTTTTTTTTTTTTTTTTATGTGCTTTTCCGAGAGATTTGTTTTGTTGTGTTGCCTCGCCCCTAATTAGGCACCGCCACCGAGGCGGTTGTGTCTTCTCTGATATCCGGGAAAACACTCCGCTTAATGCCAACGCAGGGTGTGAGAGGGGTCAGTTGGAGGTGGTAAAAAATGCATGCGGTCTAGCCGAGGCTCGGGGTGCCACACTGACCTGGGATCAGTGCGTGGTCCCCACATGGACCCTCTGTCTGCATGCGTGGACCGGGAGACGGGACGCGCTCAATAATGTAGGAGAGACATGGCATTAAGGATGTCTCCTCTTTGCCACCGGCTGTCATGGCGTTCCATCGATACGTCACACACACACACACACACACGCGAGTGTCCAGGCCGCGTGGTGTCACGCCAGTGTGAGAGGACGTTCGTTTAGTGACAGTCCTGGTTCCTGTATGGGGTGTGTCTACGTCTCATGTTTCTTTGTGACTTGTGCTGTACGTCAGTGTGTGACCATAAACAGGATGTTATTTGACCTATAATGTTGTCTACGTCTAGTCTACGTTACATTAGCTTGTACAACTTGTACTGTGTGTGTGTGTGTGTCGGCACAGGCACACAATCTGTGCGTACTACTGTGCTTGTCTATCACTTCTTCGGTTGGCATGTGTATTGGTGATTCTGCATGCGTCTGTGAAGCCAGTCCGACACACTGGTAGTGTATCAGTAGCCGTGTGTTGGCTCGGCGCTACGAGCCAACGCCAGGCCCGTCTCTGTTCCCTGGGAAAGCCAGTGTAGCTCGGAGCGCTGGAGAACTCATTGACTTTCTAATGATCACTGGTCAGGCCCCAATGCAAGTGCCAGGGGTTTGGCCTAGCCTAGCCGCTGTGCACCCCGCGCTGCTATCGACTCAACCCCCAACCCCTTCTCCTCTGGCCCCACGGCGCTCTGTCAAAACCTATTAGCTACACCGGCAAAAAAAAAGCCAAAAAAAAAAAAAACCTGTCTTCTTATTTTCCTCTCTTTTTTTTCCCTCTTCCTCTTCTTCTTCCTCTTCTCTCTCCCTTGTTCTTCCCTCCTCCGCCAGTTGGAATAGACAGAGAGAGGAAGGTAACCTCTGGCAAAGGTTTCTGTAGTTGGAGTGTACACCGTATTGATCCAGATTGGCTTTAGGTTCTGTGGAGAAACACTTCCTGTTCCCTCCTTTTAAGGCCCACTCATTTGTGGGGGGCGCTGGGACCTTTGAGATGAGCGTTCGATGACCTTTTCTGGTTCCATCAATTATGTAAATATGTTGTTTTTTTTCCCCCCCTCGTTTTGTAGTATATCTTTTTCCGGCGTTAATTTCAACCCATGTGATGTGTGTTTTCAGTGGGTACACTGACCTCTCGTACTATTCTTGAATTGTTTTTATTCTCTGACTGGCGATGTTCACTATGAGTATTCGATGGTGTTTACTTCTCTAGTTTACTTATAGTTCGTTCTATTAGATGGCATTCTTTTCAATCAGTCACATTTGCCACCGAATCATGGACATGATGTACTATGAGAATAGAAGCTTTTGGAACGCACACTGTGAAATGGCTCCTTGATACACCTCTGTCCTTGTCCAATGTTCTTTCCGCTGATTGGCTCAAACTCCCCAGGGAGAACTGTCTGTCAAATCTCACCGTTTGTCCAAATACTGAGAGATGGCGGGTGGGGGGTGAGGGAGGGGGGGGGGGGGGGTAGCTGATGCCTCCCCATCACAACTCATCAATCCCCTCGTTTGAGAGCATTATTTATTAATATGGGGTGTTATTTGAATAATGTGGGGCTGGAGAAGCAAACCAAACAAACAACAAAATGACAACCAAACCAAAACCACCCGAGGCCAACGCATCATATCACTGTCATCCCCACCCCTTCTCTCCCTGTGGAACACACACACACACACACACACACACAGACAAGCATGCGCATGATACACAGACAGACAAACAGACAGACAGGTACAAACTCCCTGTCGCGCACACAACCAAACAAACACACACACACACACACACGCATCTCCCGCCCCTGAGGCCCTTGAGGTGGGAGTGGCATGATGGTGATCTCATCTAGCTGTGATCTGGGCTTGTCAGACAAGTGCCATATAAAGCCCAACACAATCAGAAACACGGATGCAGAACATGTCTCTTGTAAAGGCTTATTGAAGCCCACATATCCTTCAGTGGGTGAGCGGATTACCGGGTGACAGGAAATGAACCGAACCATATTAAAGGAGGCCTGTCAGTGTGTTTGTGGCATGCTGGTGTCACTGCGCGCCGCCAATGGAGACGGATGCCATTCGTATTGATATTTGATTATTCAGCGGGTGCGCTTATCCTGATTGGCAGAGGTGGCGCTGATGGGGAGGTGTGATTGGCCATTTGAACTGGCACCAAATGAATCTGATAATGACGAGCGTTGTGAGGGATCCCACTGTATGGAGATCACTGTGTTCGCAGAGGAACTTTCAAATAGGCCCATTGGAAAAGGTTCTGATTCACTCACTCTCACACGCACACACACACACACACACACACACACCACCTCCCAAAACCAGGCATTAACGCCAAACCCCCCGGACCACGGGGGGAAAAAAGCAGAAGGCGTCTTTTGTTTGGTATTCTCAAAGGTGGATCACGGGCCTGGCTGGGTAAGGGCTTGTGACAGAGGTGATGTCTAAATTAATCATTCATGTCTCTCTCACATCGGATACAGTACAGCGCTGAAATATTAATGGCCAGGAATACATTTGATTCTCTTTCTCTCTGATTAGGATCCGCCAGCGCGCGCACACACACACACACATGTTTATTTATACCCTGGAGATGAGGTGCGGGGGTCACTACCGGGAGCCTTCTCCCGGGCCGCCGCTGCCGCGCTTGTACACACCGGCTCATTGTTTTGCAGTATGTCCGTATTCCTGGGGATGCGGTGGGCGCGCCATACATTATACATTGTACTGCCAAAGCAGGGAGCTGGGATGACATACAGGGGGAATTGCGTCAGGGCCGGGGGGAGCTTTTCCTTATTTTAATTAGGCGTTTTTTTTTTTTGTTGCCCTGGGTGTTTGTGGGTTTCCCGAGGTGTAGTATGCAGCCCCCCCCCTTAGATGTCACCAGGGCCTTTGGCCCGGGCCTGGACAGTTGGTTGACTTGACAATGAAGACGGGCTGAGGCGGTAATACGTGTTGCAGGCCCCTTTCATCAGGACCTTGGGCACCTTTTTGAATCGTTTAAACTCTTTTGAGTCATTATCTAGGAGGAGTTACAGATACAATACAGGATGCTGGGATTAAACTAATTCCATGTTTTTTTTGCAGACAAAGGAACACCTTTGGATTTAACACATTGATGAAGATGATGATGATGGGAAATCCTCGGACTCTTATGGTCGTGTTAGTCCTTAAAATCACCGGCTGAGTCTGTGTAGTTTTTGGCATGGTGTCTTGCCCCTTTAGAACGTCTCTGGTGTTGGTTTGATTTCCCAGAAACCCAGGTAACTGTAACTGTATCCGCTGCCTGGTTCTTTTTCTGCTGGGTTTCACTCTGGCCCTCTCTGTTTGTGCCCTGGTGTAATAGTAAATGCAGAATGGTTTGTGGATGTCAATGTTCACGTCTCTCTGTCACACAGTATCTGATGAGAAAAGCACAATGGTCAATTGGGGGACAAAATGGGCCTGTGATTTGTTTGACGCGTAGGGACGTGCATCTTTCCCGAATTCCCATCGGAATGCATCTTGGTCTCGTTTCTAGTCTATGAATTTATGTCATGCCTCCGTGGGTGAAATTTTCTTTTTAGGAAAGATAATAGACCCATGGTCAAGCACATTTTTCAGAAGCTGCATTCCTTCCTTGGGAGTTACCTCTGCTCGGACTAAATTAAATAACTGAGAATAATTGAAAAATAACTTGAAAATGATTTTCAGTGCTCAATTAGGGATAATGAATACTGAACGGGGGAAATGCGTTCCTAAGTGTTTTGTTCACCTGTATTTATGTTTCTCAGTCGTGGTTTATGGTGGTTTGGGGGCCTATGAGCACTGGGGTGTAACGCTCAAGCCTTCCTCACCTCCCTCCCACCGCTGACTCCATTCTGTCCCCCTACAGAGAAGTGGGGGGGAGAAGTCTGCCAGTCTCCCCCTGGTCCACCGTGACCTACGTGCCAAATATCGCTGACAGAACCTTTCAGGACAATTATGATAAAACATGGGCTTGAGAATTGCGTTCAGTAGTAATTTAACATCTAGAAACAATTTCAAATAAAAAGCAGCAGGACTCCGGTGGGGGGTGGGGGGGGGGGGCGGTCGGGGTGTGCCCACCATAGTTAGGGTGTCGCTGTATGGACGAGTGGACATTCATTTGATGTTGAAATGAGTCTCATCTCTGTACTACCTGTTATCAGCCTTTTATAAGCCGGCTGCTTCGTGATCTGAATGCTGATTGGGTGAACGCCTTGATGTATGAGGCTGTATGCCAACGCATGCTTCTCATCGCTTTCACCAATGTTTACCAACACAAGAAGAACAATAAAAAAAATGTACAAAAAAAGTTTTGATCTGTTCTCCTTGCGTTGGAAACCATTCGTGATAGATATAAGATGCCTCTGTTTTTTTGGGCCAGTTTACCGCGACTGTTTAGGCAACAGACCAACACGTGGCTAGTGGCCATAGAGCATACCACCCCTTGGTCCGAGATGATCTCAAAACGTGACGTTGTCTGCGTCCGCTGGCATACTGTTTTGTTCCCCTGCGAGACCCACGACCAGGTTATATTTAGCTCGTCTGTAACCAAGCTGCGCTCTGTCCAATTCTCTTAATCTCTTTTCATGACATGCTGGTCTGTTGCGTTTTAGTGTGTCGGTCTCAAACCAGCCTGTAGCCGGGCAGCGCCGTGCTCTGTTTCCAGCAGACATTCTGTCCCTGCCAACGCTGCAGAACCCTTTGCAGAACTTGCCCTTCAAAAGTCACACCCTCTTTTACATTGGTTCAAAACTGCACGCAGTCATAACCTAGGACCTGTGCGCGTATTTGTGTGCCTGTGTGTGTGCCTGTGTGTGTGTGCCTGTGTGTGCCTGTGTGTGCCTGTGTGTGTGTGTGTGTGTAAGACACTAATGATGCCCCACACCAGGCTGTGCCTGGCTGTCAGTGTGTTTCTGGTGGCTGTCACATACACAGTGTCCTGGGGAGACGGGTCATTTTTCATTGTCAGGACAGAAGATTCACTCTGGCACCAGATTGATCCCACACGCGTTTGCGTTGCTCTATGTTTGCATATGGCTTCTCCATTTACTGTGGATCTTTTGGCAAAGTGAAAAGGGCCTTCATTTCGATAAAGATTCGTCTTCGCCTGTAACCTGATTGGACCAATAGGGTTCCATTGCTTCCAGCTCCATGGCTTTCCCACTGGGGCTATTTCGGTGTCACCTAGAGGGGTCCTGGGGCCTAAGAACTGACCACCGAAAACGCCGTGGAGGGAACAAATGAAGATTGCTATGGCTGTTCACGCGTCTACCTCACTCTGCCTCCATCTGTGGACCTTGGACTCTGGCCTGATCCCTGCCTCCGCTCTGGTCAGAGTGGGAGCCCCACGCCCCGTGTGTGTGTGGCTGGCCCCGGGCCCCACTAGCATTTTAATCTGGGCTATTTGTAATGACCGCAGCTCCACCCCAGAGAATCGGTGGTGGTGTTGGTGGGGGGGGCTCTGACAGGTGCTAAAAGCTGACGAGAGAATTAGCTGAGGAATGTGCCCCCCCCCCCATGTTTCTCTTTCTCTGTGTTGGGCTCGGCTCCAAGGCCCACTACCTGTCACTGAAAGCCCCTTTCTCCCTCTGCCACCTCCTCCCCTCCCTCCCAGACCCCTTCTCCTCCCGCCGACCTGTGGACAGTTGTTGACATTCCTCCGGGTTGTCAGCGCCACCCGGCCTCACCGCGGCTGTCCGTCTGTTGCCGGGGCCCTGAACACCGTGGTAGCGGTGGATGGCTGTGGAGTTTTGGCCCACAGGACATGAGCTGGTTATTATGAAGGCCCTCAACCGGGGGGTCAGCAACGTGGCACAGCCACTAAACCCAACCGCAGGCGGAGCAGTGGGGCAACGGGTCTCCGTCGCTGCTGTTTACATCCTGCAGTTGGTTCCCTCATCCCAGACCATCAGTAGGGGACATCAGTTGCTTCCCTAAACGATCCACAAGCGGAGCGGAGTTCTGAAACATAATTTCGTTTTTTGGGCTCACTGAAAAAAGTGACTTAGCGGGTTAGGAGGGTTTTGCTTTGAACAGTCAACAGTTGAGTGAAAAGCCTGCTGCATTGAGATGGAACAGGTGGATATGGTGCTTAAACTGACATGCAGCGTTTATTCCCTGTTAGAGACGCCAGCCAGCATAACCAGGAGATGACATTGGTCTTCCCCACACACACACACACACAACACAGCCTCCGCTGTCGCTGTATACCGAAATAGACCTGTTCAATTATTGTGTCCTGCAACGTCCCTGTGTTCTAATGTACCGCGTTTACGGACATCTTAGCTCTCACAACAGCTCTGAGGCTATGTTCGTGTTGCTGACTGGTTACGTTTCTTCAAGGTTTTATCAGTGGCATACACATAATAGCTGGTACACCAGATGTTCTCGCTGGTGTAGCAAATCGCTTGTTTCTCAGCTCCTAAATAATGCAGTCTGCTAAATAAAAGAATTGTACCATGTATCATGAAAGAAGACAACGTCCGGATCTGGAACAAATTCCGGATGCGTGAACATAAAACGTCCTCAAATTGAAAATACAAACAGGAGTATGTGTGTGTACAGCAGTCCAAGTAGCACTCTCTGCATAAATACCCATCTTGGTAACAACCAATGAAAAGTGACCATGGGGGGTGTGAGTGGCGGATTGGAGGGCGGTCAGGAAGTTACACAGCCCAATGGCCTTGGGGGTGATTTAAAAAAATATATTGTATTCCAAATAAAACACTTCATTTGTGTTTGGGTGTGCTCTGTTTTCCGGGTGTTCATTTGTTGTGCCTTGTCTACAGTATTTTGCCAATGGGGGAGGTGGTTTTTAAATAGGAAACTATTCATTACAAACCTAACTACATGTTACACTATGCAGTGCAAACCAATCAGAACAGCGTTTCTATGTCTCGTACAGTGTTGTGAGCTGGGCTTTTTTGGGAGTAGTCACTGAGTCTCTCATTTTCCCCTCAAGTGCAGAAACCTTGGCTTGCCTGGAACCGACAGGCGAACGGCAGACGACTGGCAAGGTGGAAACACTCTGCCTGTGGGTTTACGGTTCGACCATAAGCTTGGGGCAATGCCCTTCTTGGCGCGGACCACAATGCACACTGACTAGGCTTGCGCCCAGGTACCGTGAGTATGGCCCGCGCCAACTAGGCTGGCACACTGCTGGCGCGACCACGGGCCGTCTTCCTCAAAGCCCCATCTTCTTCCCTGACTCCCTGCTCTCCACTCGGTCCCCGCTGCTCGGTAGCCCAGGGAGCTCATTAGCCAGCATTTCCACTTCATTTAATCCATTTTTTATGGACTAAAAAACAGCCCCTGTTCTCAGAAATCCCGGCTAATTCATGCCCTGGAAGTTGGATGAGGAATAAGAAGAAAAAATATGTACCGAGCATCTTTGGTGATGTCTGAAATGGGAGTAAATGATATTGCGGTAGTCTGGCTGAGGCTGTTGTCCAGGATGGAAGACAAGCAGCCAATTAGATGAGCTGGTCCCCACTTAAGTTTTAGATATTCCCATTCCCTTGGCCTTTTGGGAGAACGAGTTAACTTTGCCTAATAAAAACTGATAATAACATCCAGCTCTTTGAATTATATATTAGGACCCGGGGACCTGGTAGTCTCCCAGTTCTGCTGTTGTGGAACTAAAGTTTCATTTACAATATCCAGCCCTGCCGGAGAGACTTTACCTCCTTCCCTTCGAACAGAATGTCCCTGAATCGGTTGAATGTTTCGTCTCAGTCTCTGCTCCTGTTCTGTAAGGATGAAGCTCATCTGACTGGGGTCCGTCCTCACAGCCGCCATTATACCTGCCCGGTTCCACTGAGCCTTCAGGCACGCAGCCACCGCCCCCCAAAAGGTCTCAGAGCGAACAAGTAACACGCAGGCGGTGAAAAAGAGCTTGCCTCGCGGGCGGATGTGGCGGAATTCTTAAGCAGCCTCGTCTGCCCCCTCGTTAGCCTTGCTGACGCCGGCTGACAGGGGTGAAGTGGGTGGGTCGGGCGGGTTGGGGAGGGTTTTGTGCCCCTGGGGTTGCTGTGCCATGGCTGTGCCAGGCCGGGGACCTTGCGGCACCCTCTCCGTGCCCCCTGTCAGCGTGCCCCAGGACGGGGCCAGCGCCGGGCTACGTACGGGGTGCTGTCACGCGTCTGCATCAATTACAATCAAATGGCACCACTCCACCGGCGCCCACACCCGCCGCCTCCAATGCTAATGCTACGGTGTACCTCCAATGCTAATGCCTGCGCCGTGGGCCTCCACTGTGTCTCTGCACTGTGGGCCTCTCTCGTGGCTGACTAGCCAGGGACATGCGGGTTGTGTTTAATCCCCTTTGCCCCACTGCCGCTTCCGGAAGACGCTCTCTTTCTCTTGCTCTCTTATGTCATCTAGCCGCTCATAGGGCTTATGTGGCGTTTAACTCTGGCGTCTTGTATAGATGTGTCAAGGGTACGCCGTCATACTAGGGATGACTGGGGAATGAGCCTATGTACACGTGCTGGCAGGAACCACTGAAATAAGTGACGAGCGCTGAGAACCTTGCAATTGTGACGTACCGTTGTGGCTTTGTATGTACTACACTCTATATCGCCTACATTTCACAAACAAGCTGTACCGTTGTGGCTTTGTATGTACTACACTCTATATCGCCTACATTTCACAAACAAGCTGTACCGTTGTGGCTTTGTATGTACTACACTCTATATCGCCTACATTTCACACACAAGCTGTACCGTTGTGGCTTTGCATGTACTACACTCCATATCGCCTACATTTCACAAACAAGCTGTACCGTTGTGGCTTTGTATGTACTATACTCCATATCGCCTACATTTCACAAACAAGCTGTACCGTTGTGGCTTTGTATATACTACACTCCATATCGCTTACATTTCACATACAAGCTGTACTATTGTGGCTTTGTATGTACTACACTCCATATCGGCTACATTTCACATGCGTGTCCACGGTGAACTGACATACAAGCGAGCTCACATAAAGAGAAAGTACATTTCTTTTTTCCAGCCGCCATGGCCGTCTCCCAAGAAGCTTGCGACAGTCTGTTATTCTTTACTAAAATAATAATTGCTTGTTACTTTAATTTGGGCACTCATGCACTGGTGTAAATTGTACTTGGATACACAATCATGTGGAGTTTGGATTTATCTGTTGACCTGACATAGAGATATGAGCCAATTTGTTGTGTTGATTTTTAGGTAGATTCACTTTTGACAACACCTATTGTTCCTACAAAACGTACATGTATAATTATGTTTCTACTATGTACGTGTTATCATGTTTCTGTAATCATATTACCATTTACATGAATAATCATATAACTACGTACATGTATAATCATATTACTACGTACATGTGTAGTCATATTACTATTTACATGTATAATCATATTATTACTACAAACATGTGTAATCATGTTTTTACTATGTACATGTGTAATCATGTTATTACTGCTTACATGATGAATCATGTTATTACTGCTTACATGAGTAATCATGTTATTACTGCTTATATCAGTAATCATGTTATTACTACGTACATGAGTAATCATGTTATTACTACGTACATGAGTAATCATGTTATTACCATGTACATGTGTAATCTGCATGTTGGCCAGTGGTCTGTGTTTGTTACCTGTGTATCGAGTTGGAAAGGGGGTAGTTTGCCGTTGCCCCAGCCCGGTCTCCACTGTTGTGTCGGTCATTCCTGGGTTGCATTCCATCATCCCACAAGGAGAAGACACCGCAGTGCCAGGCCAGCTGACGGGGAAGCCATCCCGCCCCGTCTTAACAACATTAAGGCAAGGGCGGGCTCGGGCCCCACGCCGTGTTTTATTCATGAAGGAAAATAAAGGTACTGGGGTTGTATTATTACCGACGCCCAGCCTCTTCGCCTTTGGTGGAGCCGGCCTCGCACGAACCCACCGGGTGCCACGGCCAACACTACCCCCTGTCTCTGTGTGCCCACCGACGACCAACTTCAAAAAACTAAAAGGAAATGACTTTGTTAGACGACGGTTGAGACCATGTGTATCGCTCAGTGATGGAATAAAAGCAAGGAGTCTCCAGCAAAAAGATTCTCCGACAAAAGAGCAACAAGCAGGGGATTGTAAGAAAAGCCTGACAGAGTTGACTATGGAGTTTTAATATCATGTCCTATATGAATAATTGATTTGATGGCCCTCAGAAGTTAGATTAAATTAGCTCTGCCGTGTCGTATGAAGTGGGATATTATTAATTAGCGGGGATGATGGTTTGGGAAGTTGGTTATCTAGAAGTTTTTTTAGTTGATTCCTTGGAACCGAGAAGTTTGGTCTCCGCTAGTGATATTCACTGTGGAGAATTTCCATATCAGCTTGGGTCAGTACGTAAAATTAGACATACTCACCTGTTGTAATTGTGCTGCTAGTGGTATACATCATATAACCACAGAATACACAAACTACAAAAAGTGTACATTTTAGAATTAAGTTTACAATTAAATGATGAGTGGTAAGCCCAAGATAATGCAAGGATAACGAGCTGTGAGTATGTGCTACACATGGAGTTGCAGTTGAAGTACACCTATTCAGTGAAGTTGTACAACTTGATGCAGGGAGACGAGCAGAGTTTAGAGTGCAGTGTAGTGCTGCTATATTTGCAGACGGCAGTCCTTTCATAAGTCATACAAAGCGTTGAAGTTTGCCACTGACGTGGGCAGATGCAGACTTCGATCAGACGCATTTCCTTGAACCTTGTGTTGGTCATAGGCCTATTCTGAACAACCTATTTGATTCTTTTAAACATCTTGTATTTAAAATAAGAGATCCTTTGATGCACTTCAGATTCTGAATAATTACTGAAGCCGACGTTTTTACAATTTCCTCCAGAGTTGTGTAGTGGCCTAAGTCATCGTCTTGCTGTACCACTTGTTCCAATCCTGATGGAAGTATGCAGACGGTTACTCATTCCTGGTTTCATGCTAGCTGGGGTTGCCTAATTGTGCTTTAATCCCTCATCGTGGTGCAAGATGGTTTGGCGTTTGCTAAGTGAGCCTCTGTGTGCCGGCAAGAAATGTCCTTGCTGAGCAAACGGTGTGATGAAACGCACAATGGCTTGGGAGAGTGCATCGTAGGACAGACTTCTCGCTATTTAACTTTTGTTTCAACCAGGAAAGGCTGTAACTGCAAGTTGGACTTACGAAGTTGGCCGTGAATTACCAGTGGATTTAAATTTCTAACCGTTTTCCCAAGATGATGAATGATGGTTTCAGGCAAAACTATGTGACCTGGAGTCACACACCACTGTACGATCTGCCCTTCCCAGTGCATTGGTTGGCACGGCCATCTTGTGTTTTTACACTAGGCTATCGACAACCAGCCTTTGTCCCCACGCCCGTGTTTGTTGTTAAATAAGTTTCATGACGCGTCTCTTTTGAAATGCTCTTCTATGCCTCACATCTGCCAAATAATGGCTGTGTTGTTTGGCTTTCACTAGATAGGGAAGCGTGTTGTGATTACCTCAAAAGCCAGAGACAAACCTGCTATGGTGTGTCGTGGAGATACAGTTCTAAACATTGCTCTTGATTGTCATACGGCACCAATGTGGTCACCTTAAAATAGGGTGCAGAACGCACACCATTACCTCAAGGCAGCCACGCTCAATGGCAATCACTATTATATTAGGTGCAAGTATTACCGTGCGTGGATGAAAGGAGTTTCTATAGGCCACTGATAAGGGTGTGCATCATTTTTGCTGGCAACGATTGATTAAGAAGTTGAACATTCGTGACTGTGTAACGACAGTTTGAGCATTTATATAGCCATCATTCCGCTGGGTAACATGTCAAATGGGTTTAGTCTCCATCTGTGTATGTAAATATATATATATTTTTAAACAATCCAAAAATGTTTGGACGCAAGCTCTCTTACCGCCACAGACTCTGACTATTAACTACGTCCGACAAAAAATCCCACTTTCTGCGTTGTGGGATCATGTTGATGTGTATTAATGAATTTGAAGTTTTGAGAAAAGTGCCAACTGCCAGCTGTTGTCAACATTTCCACTCGTCTTGTGCTTTTCATTCGGGCTGAGGTTTGATGATTTGCTTTAAACGTCCTCCTTTTTCACCTCGTCTAAATTAGCTCCGACAGTCCCATGTCCCTGTAGATTGTATGTTTGTTTTCACAGCTCGTATGATTTACTTATCATTGCCGGGTGCAACGTTTATTTAGTATGCTGTTAATGGGGGGGGGGGTTGAAGATTTTGAGTGAATTGCCTATCGTTTGATTTACTGAACTGAGTCAGGGGGAATCTTGGCATTACTTGTAGGAATCGAATGAAGAGTCTTGAGGTCATTCAAAATATTAGCAGAATGGGCTATCTCCTCAATGGGTGATACACCAGTTCTTATAAGAGCATCTGATGTTATCTGAGTCCGCTGCAAAATCCAGTCATAGAGGAAGACTGTTATCAAGTAAACAGAAACAGGGGCCAACCATCAGGTTTAGCTACAGAGAAGCACTCGCTTTTGCGTACTTCATCTCACTTTTCAACTGTTAGTCTATTGGTGAGTGGAAAATTATCTGAATCTAAGAAATGAATACGTTATTTTATTTATTGTAACGGGAAAAACTGTAATCAGTAGGTGTTGAAATGTGCTAAACACTCCCTGTACCCCAATGGGGAGTGAAGGGGGGGTGCGCTTGAATCACAACAGGCCTGTCAAAACATGCAAATGAGGGTGAGGCGTCCATTTTGACAAACATAATTAGTGTTTTTTTGTGACGTGCTAATAAACCGAGAACACAGGCCTCCCCAAGTCTGCTAATTGTGCAGATTGCTTTAAAGCTCTTGCAAACGGTGTGTGTGGAGAGCATGTTCGTTTTTTCCCCCGCTTCTTATTGGATAATGAACTGTTAAGAAGTGTTAGATCTTCTTTCGACTAGAGTTTGAGCAGATAGGCTGGGAAGAGCAGCCCAAGGTGTAGTGTTGTATAGATAATTAAAAGGCAAAAAAAGAAAATGGTAGCCGCTTTGATCCGCCTGTCAACTTTCTGATTAGAGACGTAAATGCCTTTAATCAAGAGTAATGTGATTATTAACGCTCGTAAACTGTTGAAATAGAAATGGCGGAACATCTAGTTTCTTCATCCCTTCCCGGAATTCTTCCTTCGTTTTGCAACACTGGCAAACTTCTTTGTTCCACTGTGCAACTGCCGGAGCAGGGTAAATGGCAGGCGAGTGTAATTAAAAGGAATTGAAAAAGTTTTTTTGGTAGGGTTCACCCCCCCAGGGCTGCTGCCGACTTGACAACACCGGCGACATCGGTTGGAAAACAAGTCGGCCATGGTTTTCTTTGTTCTTTTATGTCTGATCATGCCCGTGTATTCCATTTTAGACCTGAGCACCAGCGCTCCATGAATGAGGTTCAGACCATGTACTCATTTAATCATATTTGCTCCCTACATCTTATATACATTCTGACCACAGGATTTCACACCACAGTAGAATTCCCGGTAGCCGCAGTGGAAATGGAATGAATCTGTCAGGTCTATTTGATCCGTGGAATTGACCTGCGCGGCTGCTGTAGATATATGGGCTGACCAGCCGTCTGTGTAAATCTCCTGTTTTTAATTGAGGACCTTAAAGGCACTGTTTCCGTGTTACGTCTGTGTGTCGAGGCAATCACAGCTTGGCCTGGAGTCCATTAGTTTTCATTTGGCTGGTTCACTTAGACTGGGTTGATTAAGTCCCGGCAATTTGCTGACGAAACCTCCCCCTTCCTGGAACATGGGCGACCCAGTGTCGCGGTTCGGCTGTATTGTTTGTCGCATTTAAACTAGGGGACTTTACAGGTATTTGGCTTTCTTTTGATCTGTTTCAAGTTAACAAGTTCAATTTGAGACTTTCAATGTTTTTCTTCCAATAGGATCAGTGGCATTAATACCCCGACTGTGTACTAGTAGTTTCTGGGTTGCTGTACGCTTCTGCGTGACTGGGGCCCGAGTGTCCTTGTCCGGGTCTTGCGCTGCGTGCCTGTGCCGGGTCTGTGTTCGTGTCTACCGCTGCGTGCCTGTGCCGGGTCTGTGTTCGTGTCTACCGCTGCGTGCCTGTGCCGGGTCTGTGTTCGTGTCTAGCGCTGCGTGCCTGTGCCGGGTCTGTGT
>JACXGK010004804.1:0-36206 GCA_016801125.1 Novumbra hubbsi
GGAAAGATTGGAGGAGAAGGGGGAGGATGGATTACTAGAGCATTCACTGAGATAGATAGAAGACAAGAAAAGATTGGAGGAGAAAGAAGTGAGGGGTGCTACTAAATCTGGGAGCACAAAAGGCATCGATGGGGTGCCTGTTCATATGCTCCCAATCCTGATAAAAGTATTTGAACCACATCATGTGTTGGAGGCATCATAGGATCTTGAGGGCCTGGTTGCAAAATTAAACAAATAAAAAATTAATCTCTATAATGGAGCAGGGAAGTGGATAAGGGTGTTAGAGGAACAGACTACCGGTATGGGGAACCAACTTGCCGTGGGGGACCTAAAGGCTTTGCTGCTTAGAGTGATGGGGACAACTAAAGTGGAATCAGTGCTGAAGGATAGTGGCTTGACACAGATTATAGGATGTGTTCTAATGAATGGACAGCATTTTGACCCACACCAACAGCAACTATTGAGGGCTTGAGGGATTAATACCCAGCCATAATGGACTACAAATAGAGTTTTGAAAGGACCAGAAGGGGAGGCTGGAGAATGAGAAAGATCCAGAGACAGATTTAGGGTCCTTCATGTTCAGGATGGCTCTTGTGAAGCACTGCCAAGTAAAGACTAAGCTGAAGGATGAAGTGGTGTTGATGGGATCCAAACCACACAAGGAGTTTCAAGACTATTTCATTCTTGCAGTGAACAGACGCAGAGTGAAAAAAGACTGGCTAAACAGGGGAACTAAATTCAGAGGAAGCGTACCCAAGGCACCATGGCACTTGTTCTCCAGGGAGGTCCACAGCCACCACAACAACCACACCACTAGTGAATGTGTTTACACAGCCTCCAGGGCAATGGCAGAGCAAGGGCCAGAAACATTTTGTCAGATGTTAACCGAGAACCAAGGAGTCCACCAGGAATGAGTTGGATGATCATACTCAGAAAGAGCATACTGGTTGTAATTGCCCCCCAATCCCATGGGTCCTGCTAATTGGTGAAGTAACAACCAGGCCCGTGGAACATGGCATCAGCTTCCATGCCAGGCCCCTCAGGGTCCTGTGAATCCATGGAACCATCAAGAATACTGTGGGTGCCCATAGAGTCCTAGAGGGGAGAGTCAGTTTGCTGCAATAACTGTGTAAACTGATAAAGAACCAGTGCTGCATGTTAAAGTGAATGATAGAGGCAAAACAATGATAGTACAGAGCAATTTACAATTGTATACCTCCAAACTATGCATCACAGCTCCCCATGTTGGGCAACTATGCTAAAACAATGGGATTCTGGGGAAAAACGCATGACTGCTCCAGTCAATCTAACCACGAGCGGAACGTTACGCTATATTATTTTCAGAACACACTCCATTGAATTGAGGCATTGTGTCAGTTGGGATTAGAAATTCAATGCTCACCAGATGAAATTGTTTTACAAGAAACAGGGGTAAATTGACAGATGATGGGGCAACAAGCATCAGTAGCTAACATATATTGGATAGGGGAGAAAAAGATACGTTTAGGGAAGTCACTTGTAAAAGTGGTAGATACAGACGTGGTCAAATTTGTTGGTATACTTAGATTGAGATAATGTATCATTCCTCCTGAAAAGTGATTAAAGAGGGAAATCACCCTGCTGTTCCCTCCTGCAGAATGAACAAAAGGATTGTGCAAATGAACCAAGGATTACTACCAAAGAGATACAAGCCAAACTCCAAGGTGTACGTCAGTTTCAGATCACACCATTTTTTAAGCAAAAGTGGGCTCCATGGAAGAAGACCCAGGGGGACTACATGCATATTGACAAGCCTTAATCCTTCTGGTAAAATGTCCTTGGGACAGGATTTTGACAAGTCACATCAGATCTATGTTTGCAGATGACAAAATTAAGCAAAACAAAGAACACCATTGACCCCCATTGACCCCCTTGGGGCCACTTTGCTGCATCTGGCAGTAGGTGTCTTGAATCTGTGCAGTCACAATGAAATCTCAAGACTTTCAAAGCATTCTGGAGAGAAATGTAAAGCCCAGTGTCAGAAAGTCCTGACTGATGGCAGCCCATTCTAGCAAAATCATTGCTTGGAGTTCTCCAAAGTCCAGAGATCGCTTACCAGAAATGTTCTTCTGGGTATGGAAACCAAAAGGTAATGAAAATGTATAAAAAATGTTTAACATAAAACTTTATCACTATACATATTGCAAGAAAGTGTGTATTACATTTTTACACATTATAGTAGCTTTCAGACAAGCAGAAATTCTTATTTTTTTAAGTGAGTATGAAAGGCACTGGAAGTGAGAATGACTTTGAGCATCAGAAGATCAGAAAAGTGAAAATAAGTTAGCTATGCTACTGATGCCTGATTTCTCACCAGCACGTGTCATTGAAAATACTGGTTTTTTTCACCAAAAACATGCGAGTACTCTGGATGCGAGTTGGGGATTCAAATGAGACTTTAACAAAAATCATAAAAGCTGAGTTGATTGCAATTGAAGCTCTCTGTGCCTGACACACTTAGTTGTCAAAGTAATTCAATGCTTCATAATACAATTTAATCTACGTACTGGATTGACAGGGATTCCAGCATTGCAACCACAACAATTCATTGGATTGTAATGTTTGGTAGTTTTAATTTCATCTAGAGTAGAAAGCATTGCCTTCACCAAATCATGCAGTTCAGGCAGGTGCAACCATTTTAATGCCTAAATGCCACAGATTGAAGTTGATGCACCAATCATAGAACTGTATTTAGGAAATCCAGGTTTCATGGGTAAAAGTGACAAATTCAATGAAGGATTCAATAATGATAGATTTTACAATGACTCCCTGACCATGAAATAAATATTTTTAAATATGAAATTGTGAATAAATAATTAAATGTTTAAATACACCATTGCACATGTCCTATCTTTCAGCTTTTTTTATTATTGAGTAAAAGAGCTTACATGAATGTATCTACTCCAGTACAGTAGGTGGCATTAATGCATGCCAACCCAATAAAATCACCATTAAAGATTACGCAGAATAAGCGACTGATCAACAGGTCAGTGTTAGTTCTCTAAAATATTTGGTATACTTCACCCAGTGATCTGTTTAGTTTTTTGTGCATTTGAATAGTTCAATTCAACATTGCTAGCATACCAACTGACAACTAAGCTTGTGCTTATCTACAGTACTACTGCGGCGGGCTGGCTTTGTTAACCAAGTAAGTGCTAGCTAACAACTTGTAGCCTTAATGAGTTACTTTTCGGTCGGATATACTTCGATAAAGTTGAAAATGAATGAATATAACTCCTTGGGACCAAGTACTGCACCGGACGAAACAATTATTATAACTTCCTTTGTTGCTTAGTTATACATTTGAAAGTCGCGGTTGGTGCACGTTCTCGAATTGACGATGTGGTTTTCGATTACGTTTCCTAACGCTACCTAAGAACGTTAGCTTTTCAGTTATGGTTTTTTATTAGTAGTATTTGTACTCGATTTATCACGGTATTATCATGAACATCAGTAGTATAAATCGTGAACCTGCACTAGCTAGCTAGATGTTTACAATTTGCTCAGGTTTGTGAATTGAAAATATTTCTGATACTTGCGCATTGTTCCCTTGGCAACAGACTCGATCAACGTTCGTCTCCCCAACAGTAGTGTCAGCGAACCAGCTATCCAAAATAAGTGATATCAGTAACTATTTTTCTACAAGCATGTAGCTAACAAGGTACTTTTGATAACACATAACACAAGCGAATACAATTAGGATAATCCATATTCGTTAAGGTAAGGTTTGATCTATATTCTCGATCAGCTACTGTACAATACCTCAGTTACGCTAATGTAGTCGTAGCTAGCTAGCTATCTTGTCCAGGGCGTAGGTAGTTAGCTAACGTTAGCTCATATATATAACTTAACTTAATCTTCAGCAGCTGTAATTGAAGTTAACGTTGCAATGTAACGTTATTTGGGTCATGCAAGTTGTTCTTCTAAATTTAGCCAATTTCTACAACGCTTCGATGGATCAGTAACCCTCTTGTCTCACGATTCAGACATAATCCGATTTGTCGGGCTTTATTTTTAGGGATGGGAATGACGCCTGCTGCGATGATCCTCTGGCAGCACCTGAGTATATGGTAGTAAGGGTGCACAGGCAATGCTGTCTGCTTTTGGTTGCGCAACCATCATACAATGAAGAAGATATTCAACTTCACCAAGAAAAAGAAAGGCTTGTCCCCTAACACCTCGGACACTGGGAGTGTGCAGTCTGTTGGCTATGACTTGAAGGAGAAGGACCTCGGAAAGGTCCACAAGGCTGCTTACGGGGGTGACTTGGCCAAACTGAAGCAACTCGCCAAGAAGAACGACATCAATCAGCTTGATAAGGAGAACAGGTGCGTAAGATGTGAATACGGGCTGGGTTTATTTGACAGGATGTTACTTGCCAAAAGTTCACTTTAAGAGGAATGCATTTAGACATTGCTTGTGGTTTGTTCAAAACAGAGTGAGGGCTAGTGGGAGTGGGTTTCCACAGAAATTACATTCTGCCTATGTGTGTCACCAATTCTACTACTCACCTTACTGTTTTGATTTTACATGTATTGCAATTTGATATTGTGATTTTGATTATGTCTGCTGGACAAGAGTGATAGAAAATAATAGTGGCCGTGATATCCAATATTTGTGTAAAGCCGTTCATGGCAGCATCTTCCAGTGCACAGGGACAGTTGTTGTCAAGAGATGTTTTTTGAGTAGTTGGCTAGGACTCCCTGACTTCTGGAAGAGGCAGAACTTTATTGATGTTTGCATATTGTGGAATATTAAACAAGTCAATAGTCTGTAGATGTTTTTCGCATTCTATATTGAGGAGCATTATTTTACATTGAAGGCTGTTTCTGATTGTTTGCTCTTCAAATCTTGCAAGCTTTTTTTGGAAGTTTGTATATTTAGGTTTTTGCTCCTAAGTTATAAGATGCAGTTGCTTGTCAGCCATCTTTCCAGTTGTTGACTGGTTTAATTCATGGATAGAGTTTGTATTTGAAGATTTTAAAAACAACAAGAGGGCTGGACTTCTACTTCTGACCAATCACTCTCCGATACTGCAACCAGTAGTTTTCATTAGCAAGATGATGTTCCTTTTTTAAAGATACTTATCGATAAACTGCATTCCCTATAAATTACAAAACCGTTCACATTAGCAAGACTTGATGGCTGGATTAAGTTATGATTGGTAGGCAATGATTCACATTGAATGGCTTAGGCTACTACAATGTTGTCTGTTTTCTGATTTAGTATGGTATTATGAATTCAACTTAACTCCTTCTAACCCATGAAAAGTATCACTTGCGGTGCTTGTTACCAGCATGGTTTGCACTGCTTAACATTTGCCAAATGTAGCTTTTATGGCAGTTAAATGAACACATTAGCATAAATTATGTGATTACAAGTTATCATAAGCAGCTAGCTATTGAAACCCACATGTGTACTTGCACCTAGAAAGTACAATTCTGACTGAAAATCCTATTATAATATGCATTGTATACATAGTATAGTAAATGAATGTTATCTAACATAGCATTAAATATGACTGCTGTTAACTATGGTAATGAGATTTAACGTGATTTTTGTTGCAACATTACAATTGGTCTCAATAACATCTAAGTTCCTGAATATTTAATTGATGGTCTGACTCTTACAACCACTCCACTCTGTCAGTTCGGCAGATTGTCTTAAGATAGATGCCCCCTGGTATTAGGTGTGAAGCATTCCTGGTCTGGAGATGGGCAATGTCTCTACACAGAGTGGAATTGTTTTTTGTTTCTGGAAAGGGAGTATGTGCTGTCTGTACCGAGAACTGAGTTGTCAGAAATAGTGCATTGTATGCATGTATTATTACATGTTTTTTAACGTGGCAAAGAGTTTCTGTGTAGAAGCCTGTCTACACACAACGTGTCCTCACTCCCTCCTTTATCAAACAAGATCAGAAAAACATGAGTCCAGTTTTACTTGGGGAAGATTTCAGGCACAACATGCTTAAACCCCTAACTTAAGAAAACAACTGCAGGTGTATTTTGTACACATGTTCATACATATAGCTCCTTTAATGATATTTCTTGCAATTTAAATAGTGTTTTAATTACATTTGACTTAAGTGGTTTAAAAAGAATACAAGGCAATACTTTTTTGGCTTGTCTGTTCTTTCTCTCACACTACTTTGCAAGTAGCTTTAGTATGTTTTTAACATTAAACCATTTCATTAATGCAGGTCAGATAGATTATAATATTCTTGGATTTGTGTCTCTCTAACTTTTAATGAAGGGCCACTTTTAATGAAAAACGGCCTCTTTACTCTTGTTCCCATGTCAGAACTGCTCTTCACTTCGCCTGTGCCAATGGACAGACCGACGTGGTCCAGTTCCTGGTTGAGATTAAAGCCAAACTCAACTTATGTGACAATCAAAACCGATCCCCCCTGATGAAGGTTGTGTGTATTATCTTCTCTTGGTCTGTAATCAATGTAAAGTTTAGAACAATATTATATTATTTTGACAAAATCTTGTAACCAAAGACCAATAATGACTTGACCAAATTCTAGATTTCACTGTGCCGCATTTCTTTTTTTAATGGCTATATTTCTATTGAGTATCCCTGTCCTGGACTCCCCTGGCAGGCTGTACAGTGCCAGCAAGAACGCTGTGTGGCCACACTGCTGGAACACGATGCAGATCCTAACCTGGTGGACATCAATGGAAACACAGCCTTACATCTGGCGTCCTGCATCCCTGCCCTCTCCACTGCTATTCTGCTGTTGGAGCATGAGGCCAACGTCAACGCCCAAAACAAGGTAAGCTGTCATGCCCTGCAAATGGTGCCCAAACAACATCTTATCTCCTAAAATGTCCTATGATTGTCCAGATGCACTGAATTCCTTTGGTGGGCTGTGTCCCACACTAACTGTTTTCCTCATTATCTTTGTATGTCTGAAATCTATTGACCTGAACAGATTTTACTGTCCTGAACTGATTTAAAAAAACACACAATACAATTGTTTTGCACAAGTAATGTCTGCAAATGATCAGATTATTGATTTATACCACAATTGTGCATGTAATGAGACATGAGCTGATACAAGCAATTGCTGTGTACATATATATAATACAACAATTACTTTTTTATATTTTTTCAAAATATTACTATTGCTTTTGATGTGACATAAAAACCTGATGAATAAAATGGTGTATGGTTAAATAAATATGGTGCATATGCATTCAATCTAACAGGTGGGAAAGTCCCAGTGGATCTTTGAAGCCAAAGATCACTTTTTCCATTTAAAATGTTAAATTTTGAATGATTGTGGAAACTTAGCTAGCTAACGATTGGGAACAACTAACGTGCACTGGAAACTGGCAAGCAATAATATTTTAAAAGGAGATTACGTAACCACCCTGAGTGCAAGTAGCCCATACCGGGTGTATCAGCCTGAACGTATCAGAACGTAGTTATGGTGCTGTTATTACTGTTGCTTTGTTAGAATGCAATACTTTTGCTGAACTTGTGTGTGTGTTTATATATTTGCGCTTTCTCTCATGTCATGTGTTTGTATTAGGCCGGCAATATTCATGGATACATACAGGATGGTGATTCTTTTAATATGAAAATAAATGTAAAGTTAGCATTTTATATTTCTTGGTCTATCCCGGCTTACATTTTAAATGAAAAAGTGATATTTCAATCATAAGTTTGATGACCACTGCTCAAGACAAATCAACAGACGTGTTGGGCCAGTCTCAGCTCTGGCAATTTCCTGTTGGATACATAGTCAAGATTACAAATTGCTGGGGACAGAGATGTTTCAACTGAGTGGAGGAGAGCTGTTACTACAGTGATTAATACATTACTAGTTTTTGTGGATATGTACCTTCGTTGACCATGTGATTGTTTCTGCAGGAGGGATATTCCCCTCTGACTATGGCAGTCAAGGAGAACCATGCTGAGATGGCAGAGTTCCTCCTTAAGGAAGGAGCTGACGTGAACATAACGGACCAGGGACACAGGTGGGCTTGTGAAGTATTGTGTTTTTATACTTTTTCAAAATCATTATTTGTGAATCACAAATAGTAATTTTTAGAAAAACAATTAAATCTAGCCTTCTGTTTAGATCACTCTGTACTACAATACTTGCAGTTGGGTTTCCAGTGTAAGAGACTATTGATGATTGATGCAATGTAGAAGTAGATTCTTGTGCAAGACTATCGTCCTATGTTGTGATAAATGTTTTCCTAGCATGCGTACCTGTTGATATTACAGTAAAGAGGTGATTTAATTCCATTTTATCAGTTTGTGCCTTCACGTTCTTCGTATACTGGTCACACTTGCAAAATTGAATTTGTTCTTAAGTTGAACATATAGCTTCTGTTCCAACCAAAATTATTGCTCCCCCTTAAAAAGTTGAGTTAAAGAGGCTATATAAGAATGTTGTTAATTTCCTTGAATATACACTTGAAATATGAGAGGAAACTGACATTTAATTGTGGTAAAAAGATAAAACAAATTTTTAAAAACCTTTGGAACCTTACCGTAGAACCCAGTTTGCATTTAGCTTCTAGCTCGTGCTGAATTTAATGACTTTTGCAACAAAAAAATTGTCAATGAGGCCAAATATACTTGCCTCTTTCCTGATCCAGGCAGGTTCACCACAGTTCCAGTTGGTTTAAACCTTTTCTTGATTTATTTTCAGGTGTCTTGCTTTGTCTTTTACCGACAAACCTTTTGCTTTATTTTTCATAACAAGGTTTTACACACTCCTGTCATTTCTAGATATCTGGAAGGTCAGAGAACACCTTCACATTTTTTTTTACTTGGTGTATTTGAATGCGTACTTTGTGTATTAGAATGTATAAATACATTTCAGTGAGAACTAATTTCTTTTGTAATATGTGTCCTCACTATAAGGATAGCTCTCTAATTTTGGGTGCAAAATTGTGACAACACTAAACTCTTTTGTTCATATTTACCAACAGTTCCATTTATTGAAGGACCAGTATGTGCACTTGTTATTAACCATCCTGCTTTTGCCATTTTAAGGTCCCCTTTGATGATTGCTGCTTGCAATGGTCAAATCAGCATGGTGCGGCTAATGCTGCAGTACAACGCAGACGTCACTTTAAAAGACAGCAATGGATGGTCGTCAGACGACTATGCTGTAATGAATGGACACCATGCGTATGTACTTCAAACATATTTTGCAGCATGGGCTATTTTGTAAATTTGTAGATTGTAATTATTTTCTGCAGATTTTTCTCCAGCAGCCAAAAGTGCTCATATCCATGTAAAAAATATTCAAATGTTTCACTTTCACAATGGCTTTCAAAAGTATTCACACTCTATGGACTTTTGCAACATGAACTCAAACTGGATTCAATTAAGAGTTGTTGCCACTGGTCAACATGAAAAATGAAATCACGGAATTGTTGTAAATGAAGTATAAAACAGAAATAATTAAGAGCTGTTTTAATGGGCACATTGCACATCATCTCTACATTGAAGCATGGTTAGTGGCAGCGTTATGGTATGGGGATGTTTCTTTGCTTTAGCGCCTGGAAAGTGTGGAAGAGCATTTTTGAGCTTTTGGTATATAAGGTTTACAGCCCTTTGTCACAATTTGGGAGATTTTGATCTGTGATCTTATGTTGAACAGCCTTGTCTGTCCATGCCAGTATGCAGAGAATACTGTGGCCAGTTTATTTGTTTTCTAATATGTATTGTCTAAAGGGGTTGAACATCTTTGCACTCAATTGTTTTCTGTTTTGTAATTGCAGTTCATTTACAACAATTTGTTAATTGTATGTTTTAACACCTTAAATGTGAATATGTTTGAGTGCCCCTGTAACTGCTAACAAGTGATCAGTATCATTTTTCCTACCATAGATTTATTTCCTGTCTGGTTTCATCCCTGTTTCAGTTGTTCACATCTTATTATTGAGCACGGCACCAAGAGGCAGTCTATTCCGTCGCCTAGTCACTTTCCGGCCAAAAAGAATCAAACGTCCATGTTGGCCAGCTCTTCCCAAGAAACAGGCTTTTCTCTTGGGGGACCAGCCACTGACAAAGAAGGTACATTGATTATGTTCATACATCCTCAAATGTCAGTTCAGTTACTGTATAGAGACGGGTGACAAATTAAAAGATATACAACAATATAAGGTGTTTCAGTGAGGTTTTTGAGATCTAGTGACGCCATCGCACATTATTCACATTATCATCATACTCATCATTCTTGTCATCTTGATATACCATCGTTGACATCTGGGCCTGCTCAGCATTTTTATCAATTCCAAAGAGCAGCATACAATGTGAATTGCTTAATTGTATCATACAGTACACCTGTAATCTGTATGGAAGCATCTTCATTTGTTATATCCTCGACTCATTCAGGTTTCTTTTTAATTTGTCACCCCTCTGAATGGATGGTCGTCATAGCAATGTGCACGGCTTTCCGTGTTCCGCATTACTGTGTGAATGTAACAATTATTCATTCACCTTGGTTTCATTTACCCCCTCATGCAATACCACTTGGCTGGATCTAGAACAAGGAGCAAGTCAAGCAGGGAGAGGTATTGACAGCAGCCATTGTGCTAATGAAAATAGCACAACAAGATCAGACGCACTTGTTAAACTCTGTATAATTTTACAGAATAAAAGAAGCTTCTCTCATAGGTTTAGTTTTTTTTATCATGTAGATTTAGTCATGTAGATTTTACACTGGTAATACTAACAAGGGGTCTGAGCTTGTTGTACTATGCACTTGATTCCAATTTTCTTAACTGTTTCTACTGGTTGCTTTGTCATTCAAAAAGCGGTAAGGTGTAACATACAGTTTCACTTTGATGACAAACATTTTGGTAGCTGTTTGTCTGTTAACTTTAGGTGTTATAAGTTCACAACTACAACTATTAAAATAAATACTCAGAAAATTCAAATGTTGCCTACTGTGTTGCAGATGTCGAAGACAATTCACAAACGGAATCTATGAGCCGGTAAGCAGTGTTGATCTTGTGAAACAAAACCAGATTAAAGTGTTCATAATAATGAATCTCTGATTTATTGTATTGTAAGTTAATGTGGCAGTTACGGCTGATACTTTATGGGGAGGATAGCATGTGCTAAAATAACATGCCATACATGACAATCCACCTTTGCAGCATCGCAGGGACCTTACGGTTGAGTTGCTAGTTTAAAATGTATATTTCTGAATGCAATCATTAATCGCATAACCATTAGCTGGTTTCACATGTTTATTTTTACCAGGTTAAGGTGCATATACTGTGTTAAAAATAATAATTCACAACCTACATTCTTTACCAAATGGGTGCTGGTTGAACAAAAGCACCTTAGCAAACCAAGCACAGTTCTGCAAATGTGACTGGTAAAACCATAAACAACAATGATTTTTTTTTTTAAACCCACACATGCATATGTAGTAGATGTGCATTAGCTAAATAAGTCATTGCTGTAAAAAACGGGGGTGTGACAGACAATTTTCCATGAAGTTTATAGTGGTAACAACCAGTTGAACTATTGGCTGTTTGAAGTGTAAAGTAATTGCAGACTCCAGATATTATTGTGGTTATTGTTTCCGATGGCGCTTTCAGATCAATGCATCCTTGCCTATAAACATCACGCAGTCTCTCCCTGACCGGTTGTGCAGCGCATATTGGGCTTGCGTCGTCCGGGGTGTCCTTGTGCAGCCGTGCACTTCTGACCTGGCTAGGGGTAGGACAATGTGAGCGGGGGTTACTACCCGGGGGCTACTACCTGGTTAAGGGAGGGGTTGTAAAGACGCAGAACCAGCTGATGGGACATGTTTTGGAAGAGGCCCTCTTGACACCCCCAACTCCCCAGGGGCGTTTGTGGCAGTGGCACAAGGTCGTACAGTGGGGAAAAAGGGGGTGAAATAACCATTTTAAAAAAATCATTAGATTTTCCTTCTTTAGGGCATCAAAAAATGTAGCTGATGATTCCTGGCCATCCTCAGATGAAGCTGAAGAATTGGATATAGCTCCAAAGGTTTTTATTGAACAAAACTTTGTCTTTGGGCAGCTATCAGTTGATTATTTTGGATTTTATAAATTGTTTACCTTTTATCTTCCAGAAACCCCCAAAGCTGAACCTAAAGAACCTGATGAATGCCTCAAAAAAAAAGAGAAATAATGGTAATTGTTGAAGTGTGTTTATGTATTCCTACCCTTCCATGAGTCTGTGTCTGTGCGGTAACGTATGACCCCTTTCCTGTAGCTGTACCTGTAACTGATCTCGACGAGTCTGAGCGTGAGAGCAAGGACAGAGTCCAGAGAAACACATCTCTCCCCAAGGCATTCCCTTCAAGATCTGCTTCCCAGCACCCAGTCTCTCCCTTACACACCTTTAACCCCAAACCTCCCCCAATGACCTCCACCCCTCTCCAGAGTTGCAAAAAGGTAATGTTGCATGTAGCTAAAACTGTCTACTTGAGCTTCTATGTGACATTTTTCTTTTTCTCTCCCATTTCACCTTTTTCTCAACTATCAACACATTCAATCAGAAGGCTGCAGAGCGGATCAGCAGGAGATTAAGGCAAGCGAGCTGCCCTCAGAGCAGCCATCTTGTAGTAAAGCAAGTTGTAAGGACTCATCTGAGGAAAGCCCGGAGGACGAAGATGATGATTATGATGATGAAGACAACGAAGAGGAGGAAGATGATGATGATGATGATAACGAAGATGAAGACCACAGTGATGATGACGAAGAGGAGGAAAAGTGTGATGATGCTGGCACTTTGATCAAAGCAGAAGGAGTTGGAGAAGAGGAATCGTTCAAAGCACCTAATTCTGAAGCTGTTTATACTGCTCGGGATATTCTGCATTGTCAGAATGTGCCAGTGGTTGGAATCTGTAATAACGAAATAGCTAGTTCTAATCATGTTGACGCAGCCATAGAGATTGGGGTTCTTGAGGATGTTTCCAATGCGAAAAGACAAGCCAATGAGAGAATAGAGTACAAGATTCAAACATCTAACTATGGAATTCCAGAAGCACTTAATTTAGAGCCTGACTGTGTGGTATCAGCCATCAGGGTAGAGTCTAGGTTTTCGGATGAGGAAGACAGTTTAGGTATTGAGCGCAATAGATTCAACCCTGAGTTTGTTCCTGAGCCAGTGCATACGATTTCTACTGGCAGCATAGGAGTTCCTGTATCACAGATGAACTTGGCAGATTTCAATGATGAAGTGATTACTGAAGAAGATGCACCTGCAGACTCTTGGAGTGATGAGGCAAAGCCTCTTGTTGTGGATCAAAATAATGGAGATCCTAACGCAACTCTTGCAGAGCCAAAAATGTCAAGTAGAGCTCCTCAGGGAGAAACAAGTAAGCAGAGAACTTCAGAGAATTATTTTGATGAGGTTGCTGAACCATTGGTAGATAAAAAGATATCCTCATGGGATTCCCATTCTGATGAAAGTGAACAAGATGATGGTGTTTCACTCACTGAAGATAATGATGTGGTAAATGAGTTTTTTTTTAAAGCAAATATAGATGACCTCAAGTCCCTGACACAGGATATCCTATCTGATGGAAATGACATGGTCAACATTAACACTATGGATGATGAGGTAATTCACGAGATTCCCCATTTCAAAGGTGATTTAGAATTGCATTTCCAGCTAGAACCAGTGGCCAGCCACTTACAATGCATATCCCCAAAGTGCAACTCACCAAAACCATACGTAGATGAAACCAAGTCACCCTGGAATTCTTCATCAGATGACAATGACGGAAAAGTTGGTTCACCCAGTAAAGATGGTGGTTTGAAGGTTAATGTTTCTAGTGAGGCAGGTAAGCTTTCACCAAGCTGTAGTATTGTATCACCAAGAAACCAGGGTGCGGACCAGCTACTATCTGATTATTCTTGGGAAGACAGAGATGGAGTAGATAAAGTTGGTTCACCCAGTAAAGATGGTGGTTTGAAGGTTAATGTTTCTAGTGAGGCAGGTAAGCTTTCACCAAGCTGTAGTATTGTATCACCAAGAAACCAGGGTGCGGACCAGCTACTATCTGATGATTCTTGGGAAGACAGAGATCGAGTAGATAAAGTTGAGAAGATGCCAAATTACATCGAATCTCCAAAACCAAGAGATAGACTAGCTGTCAGTGACAAATCATTTTTTGATAATGAATATGATTTGCAAGAAATTGGTGGTCTTGTAAGTAAAAAGACATACAAAGAAAGAGATTGGGATGACATTGATGATTTGAGGGATATTGCAGTTACTGAGTCTTTTGAACCTGAAGAATTTATTGCTCCACTTAAACACACACATTATGAGATCTCTTCTTGGAAGAATCCTCCGGAAGACTCACAATTGCCGACATCAAGATTGCAAAGTGAAATATCTTGGCCCAGGATTGCAAATGAGCCCCAGTTTACATTCACAGACTTGCAGTTTACATCCCCATCCAGGCTTATGAGTGGAAACGAAGAGATGCTAAATGTAGGCCCTGAAAAACTGGATCTCTATAAACCCCAAAAGGATGTTGTGGAGCCAGAAGAGGAGTCAATTCCTGTGTCAATTATTGATGACGACGGGCTGGATGGAAATGAAATGGCATACAATGAGATGAGTGACAAGCATGAAGGGAGAGGTGAAAACACTGACAGCCAAGATCAGAAACTGATAAATGACTTTGCCAGTGGGACTAAAAAAGTTCCTGATGGCGCAAACAATTCTTGTAATGCATTAGGAATCATAGAGGACATTAAAACCGTTAGTGAGAAAGATCTTACTAACTCATATAGTCACTCAGTAGCTCCTAACTCTCACAGTCCAGAGACTAGTAAAATGTTTGGAAATGCTTCCAGTGAAGATGAGGCTAACTCAGACACTGAATCTGAGGATAACCCAAAGCCTGAGCCAATGAATATTGCAAAATCTCCAAAAGTTTATATAGATGACAAATGTGATGGACTTGTACAGATTCTGTTTGACCAGGATGAATTTGATGAAACTCATGAGGACCAACCGTGGAAGGATTTTGTACAGCTCTCGAGTACTTATGGCAAAGACTATAAGGATGACATTGCTGTTCAGCAACATGAGTCAGAAATAAGTGTTGAAATTCCAGATCACGACGTGGAATTGCCTCAAACCGACATTGATCAAGTCAATGTTGATTCTCCCTTTGAGGGTGAGACACAGTATGTTGAAACAGAAACGTTAGAGATCAGAGACAGTAAAGACCCAGTGAAAGACGTCAAAAAGACTCTAAAATGGGTAAGAGGCATACTTTGTGAGTCATAGAGAAACATCTAGGCATTAGGCATGTCGTTTTTTTCTTTTCTTTGACCAAATCCATTACTAAAAGTGTTTGATTTGGCAGAAGAGTTACACTGCTTACAATTCTTTTTCTGACTTTTACATTTTTCAAATTTGCCAGGCATTTTTATGCTTTGTGAACATCTGAAGGAGACTGGAGATATTATGCTGATATTTGTGATTCCAATCCACATTGCGGTGGATTTATGTGTGCTGGGGGCCGCTACCAAGTGCATTAGATTTACCACTCAAAATCGCTAAAAATATTTTTCTCCCCTCAGGAACAATATTCTTCAGAGGAGGAGGATGGTGATGATGATTATGTGGACTATGAAGAAGATGAGGGAGTTGATGATGAGAAAAGGTACAAGGAGGAGCTGGATAACGGAAATACAAATCAGCATCCGGAAGAGCAGAAAGACAATTCCTTTGTTGAAGTTTCACTTAATGGAGGAAGAGAGGATGTATCCAAAGACAAACAAAGAGGTAACTTGGTAAATCTAGAAGTAAAATCCTTCTTGGAAACTTGCCCAGCAACATATTAAACATTTTCTTCTTAGATTTTCTTTACGAGTTGGGTCTGGAGAAGGAAGACGACGAGGATGATTCATGGAACACTGAGGTACTGTAAAAAAAATAAAAAAATAAAAATAAAGATTCAAGATTTCCCCGGTAGCAATGGCTAATGGCCAGACTTGGTTTTCTAACAGGCATACTTTTCCTTTTCCAGTCTGGCTCTGGAAGTCCCAGAAAACCGCATGGCAGAGTTCTTGCAAAGGCACCACCTGTTTCCATTATTTCAGAGGAGAACAAAGAAGGTAAGAAGGTTCACATGTTTTTGTATATTTATCTCTATCAGCACTTGGCATGATCTCTAAGCCACTGGATGTATGACAATCATTATATGGATGCCTTTGCAATCATTCCAGCTACAATTCTATGCTCCAAATATGGTTATCCTGCTGTTTTTATTATCTCATTATAAATATTTAAAACAAATTCAGGTTGTATTACTTTCAACATGTGATGTGGAAGCCATAACTTAATTGGTAAATTATATATAATTATTTTTATTAAATCTACAATTCCATTTAATGTAAAATGCATTTAACAAATCAAAATGTATTCGAATTTTCCCAGCCTGCGGAACTGTGGTGCTTTTTTAGCCTTTAACAGAATTTGTAACGTTCCTTCTTGTAGACTTGTTATACATTCCCTCTTTCTTAAGAGGGTCACAGAGCTTTAGGGTGGCATATCAGGAGCCTGGAAGGAGTGTAGCCATGCCCAGAGGCATCAAGAAACCGGGTGGGTAGGAATGTTTATCTGAGAGAATTGCATGGCAGTCTTCATCCCACACCATCGACCGTCTTTGAAGGTTGACCACAGGGTTGTGGATTTGTTTTGATGATTACCAGAAATCAGGATGTAATATGTAGCGGTTGGAAGATAACTACAACCCGGGAGGGCATCTTTCAAACAGGATTTCTGGGATAGAATGTTAACATTTCTGGAATTTTGCAACCCTATGCCTCAGAAGCACATGTCATGGCCCCCTCATTACTCACTTCTTCCATTTGTGGTACTCTGTCTGAGAGTAGGGCACCAGAGATATATGGATGTGGATGGATTTCTATTCCCCTAACCACCTACCATTACTCTGTTTAAGCATATTAACGAAGCTGATCTGCATTGGAGAGATGCAACTCACAACAACACCTTTTTGGCTTTGTTATATGCATGACCATGCCAGCTTCCCTAAGTGATTGCAAGCACACAATTTAATAGCAATCCCATTTTTCTCTTGCAGTTTTAAGAAACGAAGATGAGGATGCTGGCAATACTAAAGTCCCAGAAAAGGTGAGGGGCTGGCAGGAAATTACTTAAGCAGAGGTGAATGCTAAAAGTGTGTGTGTGTATATATATATAATATATATTATTTTTTTTTCTAACATTGTTTGCATTTCAGTCTCAACATCCAGAAAAAGTCAAAATGGATACATTGTCTGTCTTCAGTAAGCTTGAATTGTCCAAAGGAAATAATGAGCAAAAGACTGGTAAGGAATATTTTTGTGTGAAAAAAGTATTTAATTTGTATCCATTTATCTATAGAACTGCCAAATGCCCACGCCAATGCTATAACCAGTTTTTTTTTTTATGACTTTCATTTATTAGGCATATTTTACATTGTTTCCGTTGTCAGAAATCTGAACGCAGTTTCCTACTTAATCCGCCAAAAGTACATACCACTTGGTCTTGGTACCCAAGCAGCCGCTAATCGTATCCAGGCGCTAATCACTGAATGAATGACGTCTTTGGAACAATTAGCAATACTCCCAGATACTAGATCAGAGCTGTGGTTGAATTTGAATGAATCGTACAAATGAAATACAAGCGATTACCTTGACCATTCAACAAATGAATTTGCCTATTATTCAAACATACAAACAATATAGACTACACAACAATTCAGCAAATGTTTCACACGTTACTGTTGTTCAATAACAATCAAAATAGAAACAAAAAATCTAACATCATATCATCTGCATATAAATTTTCCTAATAATAAACAGTAACATGTTATACGTTTGTTGAATTGTTCAGGATACAGTTAGCATTGTTAGTTAATAACAATTTGTTCAAGAATATTGTTTGTATTTTGTTTTGCAAATAATTATTTAACATAATACATTTGATGAATTCGATCTTGTAATTCATAAAATGTATTACGCAAAAAAAATCATTTAATTGTTATTGAAACATAATGCAAACTATTACCTGAACAATTCAACAACTGTATAACACGTTACAGTTTTTCATCAGTACAGAAACAAAACCAGACCAGCGAATGTGTTATTCATTCTTTGACATTTTTCGTGTTAATTAAGCAACCATGCTTTAGGCTTAAGTACGGCTACATACTGTGATCTTTGCAAACTGCTCAATAATATCTCTTGTCTTTATCTTATACATATGTATTTCATGAAAACAATCATGTGTGATGAAGTGATTGTTTTACTGATGTATATCATTTAGCAGGTATGTAATTTACACTTATCAGAGTAATTTAAAATTGTGAGTGCATTTATAGTTTTTTTTTCTGCACAAGCTAGTTGGTTCGGGTCTTTTACAACATCTGTTGTGTTTTTGGTCAGTCAATTGTGTATAGATCTAAATGCCTAGAATGTTGTTGGGCCTGGAGAACACCTACAGGATCTTTAAGGTTGGGGTAAAACCTTTACTTGTCTCAAAAAACAAATGACCCTTTGTTGCTTGGGAGGGGCCTATACAGGTGCTAACATGAATAATGCCTTCAGTGCAACAGTAGCTAGCTAAGGGAAGATGGCAGCTGAATAAAACCCCGTAGAAATCTGAGGATGTATGTATCGGGTTTGTGGTGAACCATATCAGGTTTTGAGAAACAAACAATCTTTTCCTGAGTAAGTCATCATTATCGCGACCAGGCTACACTCTCGCTTTAGAATATATAATAGGTAGGTTTTCTAAAGTGTGAATATAAAAGGAGTGTGGAAGAGGTAGAAGTAATTAACAGTTTGGAATTGTGGTATCAACAGATTACAAGTGTTTAAAAGTTTGGATGACCTCCAAACTTAAATAAATATTTTTAAATGTAAATTTGCTTGTTTTTTCTTCATTCAAAAACGTGGGCACACATTGATGCTTTGTTTACTTTCAGACGTGAGGGCAATTTCCACCTCGCTTTGATTGATGATTGTCAGTGATTATTTCCCAGCAGGGAATGTGTACAGTATATTCAGTTTTGCACATTTGTACAAATTACCCTCTTCTCACTCTGAGTAGTTTTACTATTGATCTCTGATTGATGCCAACCGGTCACAAGGTCAACAATCGACCACTGCCTAATGTTACTTTGTAGGTGAAGGTCTTATGATATTGACTGTAAGAAAAGTAGGAATGTTCAAAAATATGGTTAATCCAGAGGCTAATCACTGTGTTCCATTTTCTCTTAATCTGCTCCACAGACCTTATGGAAGAGCTTGGGTTGGGAGATGTTGATGATCTTGAAGGTAATCGTCTACCTTAATTAGTTAATTTAACTCTTCCAGTGCCTTACATTGCCTACTCTATCGTTCGGTACAATTTACTGTCTCATGTTAAACTAGTCCTTTTTATTTTGTTTCTTTTACAATTTAAGAAGCTAAAAGAAATCCTGCAGGTCAGTGCATGAATACAGAATGAATCATATATTTGGTTTGTGATTAGTTGTAGCTTGGATATTTGTATCTTACTGACTGTATGATTGCATCTGTAGCTACTGAAGATTCATAGAACTGTTATGCCGGAGTAATCTTGCTGTTAATGAAAATTTGAACATGATGTTTCATTGAGAAGACTGAGCACATGAGATGAGAGGGAACACTTTCTTATTTACAGCAATAACCTGTGAAAAAGTAGGGTTAATTATTTTTCCAAAAGCCCACATTTTCTATTTTCTTTGCTAAGGATGTTTCAGGTTCTTGCCAAATGCTCTAACTGTTAGGTTAACTACCACTTTAGTTTGATTCCAGGCTATTGACTTAAACATTTTTACAAAATGCGCTCATTTGGCACTCTGCACTAAAGAGATTTGCGGATCTGGCCCTGGGATAGACTGCTTTCTTGTCTGAGGATTGTGCTTGAACATCAGCTGCCAGATGCAACAACGGCAAGACATAGGACCCTCCTCCTTGACATTTATGCACAAGCTTGTGCAAGACTAATTACATTGCTTTGAAAAATCCCCTCAAACATGCTAATTGTCTTAGTGGTGTTTTTGGTGCAGATGCTTCGGATTGGGACGTGGCCAGTACAGCCAGCAGGAGAACCCTTTCAGGCTGCAGAGCACCTTCCCCAGAAGACTTGGATGTCAAGGAGGCATCGTTACCGACACTATCAGCTTTCCCTTTGGCGGTTGTCCAAGAGCAGGAGCCAGACACCCCTCACCTAGATACTGTAGATATAGCTGACAGGAGCAGTCCTGTGGAGACAAGACCCTCTTCCTCAGACAGCCCACTGGCCAGAACACGCTCACTTTTTCCTCACACCCAATCGCAACCTCAGTACCGTGCTAAGAAGATGCTGCCCCAAACTGCAGAGAGTGTGGAAGGTATGGGACTTACAGTGGGGCAAAAAAGTATTTAGTCAGCCACCAATTGTGCATGTTCTCCCACTGAAAAAGATGAGAGTCCTGTAATTTTCATCACAGGTACACTTCAACAAAAAAAAATCCAGAAAATCTGGCTCTCACAGACCTGTAACTTCTCCTTTAAGAGGCTCCTCTGTCCTCCACTCGTTACCTGTATTAATGGCACCTGTTTGAACTTGTTATCAGTATAAAATACACCTGTCCACAACCTCAAACAGTCACACTCCAAACTCCATTATGGCCAAGACCAAAGAGCTGTCAAAGGACACCAGAAACAAAATTGTTGACTTGCACCAGGCTGGAAAGACTGAATCTGCAATAGGTAAGCAGCTTGGTGTGAAGAAATTAACTGTGGGAGCAATTATTAGGAATTGGAAGACATACAAGACCACTGATAAACTCCCTCGATCTGGGGCTCCACGCAAGATCTCACCCCATGGGGTCAAAATGATCACAAGAACGGTGAGCAAAAATCCCAGAACCACACGGGGGGACCTAGTGAATGACCTGCAGAGAGCTGGGACCAAAGTAACAAAGCCTACCATCAGTAACACACTACGCCGCCAGGGACTCAAATCCTGCAGTGCCAGACGTGTCCAGGCCCGTCTGAAGTTCGCTAGAGAGCATTTGGATGATCCAGAAGAAGATTGGGAGAATGTCATATGGTCAGATGAAACCAAAATAGAACTTTTTGGTAAAAACTCAACTCGTCGTGTTTGGAGGACAAAGAATGCTGAGTTGCATCCAAAGAACACCATACCTACTGTGACGCATGGGGGTGGAAACATCATGCATGTTTTTCTGCATAGGGACCAGGACGACTGATCCGTGTAAAGGACAGAATGAATGGGGCCATGTATCGTGAGATTTTGAGTGAAAACCTCCTTCCATCAGCTAGGGCATTGAAGATGAAACGTGGCTGGGTCTTTCAGTATGACAATGATCCCAAACACACCGCCCGGGCAACGAAGGAGTGGCTTCGTAAGAAGCATTTCAGGGTACTGGAGTGGCCTAGCCAGTCTCCAGATCTAAACCCCATAGAAAATCCTTGGAGGGAGTTGAAAGTCTGTGTTGCTCAGCAACAGCCCCAAAACATCACTGCTCTAGAGGAGATCTGCATGGAGGTATGGGCCAAAATACCAGCAACAGTGTGTGACAACCTTGTGAAGACTTACAGAAAACGTTTGACCTCTGTCATTGCCAACAAAGTATTGAGATAAACTTTTGTTTTTGTTCTTATTTTCCACCATAATTTGCAATTAAATTCATAAAAAATCCTACAATGTGATTTTCTGGATTTTTTTTTCTCATTTCATCTTTCATAGTTGAAGTGTACATATGATGAAAATTACAAGCCTCATCTTTTTCAGTGGGAGAACTTGCACAATTGGTGTCTGGCTAAATACTTTTTTGCCCTACTGTAACAGTTTGTGTATACTGCCTTTAATTTATAATGTGTTCTTGGATATCTTGCAGTAGTTAGTAGGATTTTGTCTGTTGGAGATGATAATATTGTATGCATTGTAACTATATATAGTTTTTTATAACTTTCTTTTCGTTTTTTTCTTTTTGTTGTTGTTTTCATCGGCCTACTCACCGACAATATATATATATATATTTTTTTCAGACTCTGATTGGGATTCCGATCATATTAGTGCCTCCAGCCCAGACATGCCTCAGAATCAGCGGCTGAACATAACAGAGAATGCTGCTGTGTTGAAACCAGGTAAGTGATCGTGAAGTTGTCCTAATTAGTTAACATTGATTAAGGCTGAGGCTATATGCAGACTAATGTTGGTTTCGCTACGACAGATTGCCTCCTGGTTCTCTCTGCAGGTAACCCTCTTTGTGAGCTCTCACCAATAAAGCAGGAGAGCGAGAGCGGTCCAGAACCAGAGAAGCGGCTTCAAGAGGTGTGGGCTTAGTGCTTATTTACATTGTTTTCCAAGACATATCAAACATGACTTGAGGCACTATATTTAGTAGTAACTTTCAAATATCAATATCTTGAGGTAGTCTTAAGAGGTAGTGTGCCACATTTTGTCGCACCAGGGGAGTGCCCCCCCCTGGAGTTTTGAAAGTGTAAGACAATTCAGTTTGAACTATATGAGTATCACGATGCATCGCTTGATTTCTGTCACAATTTACGGCCACAAGCAATATCTTAACCAGGAAACCACAGAAAATATATTAGGACCGTGTTTTATGGTTTGGACTGCTGGCCACTAGTTTATTGTAAACGTGTGTGGTTCAGTGGTACAACTTTGAAATGTTACTTGCATGCACCCACAACTGGTTGTGAACTGTGGTGTTTTTTCAGTGCTTTTGTGTACATTTATGTATTCTACAATTCCGTTTAAAAAAATATTCGGGATGCGGTGTAAAATGCAAAAACTAAACTGAATGCAATGCAATGATATAAAATGTTGAAACTGAGAAATGTTATTGTTTTTGGATAAATACATGCCTATTTAAAATTTTATGCCAGCAACACGTATCAGGAAAGTAGATTTTACCACTGTGTGGCATCACTTCTTCCTTTAACAATACTTTTTAAGCGTCTGGGAACTGATAAGACCAATTGCTGTAGTTTTATAAGTGATGTCGTCCCATGCTTGATATAGGATTTCTCAAAAGTTTTGGGATCTCCCATTGTCATATTTTTCATTTCATAAAGAGCCAAATGTTTTCAATGGGTGACTGGTCTGGACTGCAGGCAGGCCTGTTTAACACCCCGACTCTTACTACCGGGCCATGCTCTTATAATACATGCAGAATGTGGTTTAGCATTGTCTTGCTGAAATGTACATGGCGTTCCCTGAAAAGTTGTTGTCTGGATGAGTTCATGGGTTGCACCGAAACTTGTATATATTGTTCAGCATAAGTGGTGCCTTCCTGTCTCCTACGCCATGTGCACTACCATCACAAATGTTAGCTTTTGAACTGTGCACTGAACAAAATGACATAACAACAGCAATGGTAATCAAAGTCCCCAAATGATTTAGCGCTGGATTCATACTCGATATGAAATCAAGGTCTGTTCCAACTTGCGTTAATAGGTTCTCAATTGGATTAAGGTCTGGGGAACGTGAGGGGCATTTATGGCATCAATGCCTTACATGAGGCTGGTCATAGTCCTGCACCAGGCGGAACCCAGGGCCCATTGCACAATGGGTCTTAGGAATTCATCCTGGTACCTAACAATGGTCAGGGAGCCATTGGCTAGCACGTGGAGGTCTGTGTGACTCTACATGGATATGCCTCCCCAGATCATCACTGACCCAGCACCAAACGGTCATGCTGGATGATGTTGCAGGCAGCATAATATTCACCACTGCGTCTCCAAACTCTTGTGCTGTCACATGCTCAGTGTGAACACACTCTCATATGTGAAGAAAACATGGTGCCAATAGCAGACCTGACAATTCTGGTGTTCTTTGACGAATGCCAATTAAGCTGCACAGTGCTGGGCTGTGAAGGCAGGTCCCACTAGAGGACGTCAGGCCCTCATGTCACCTTCATGGAGTCTGTTTCAGACCGTTTGGTCAGAAACATGCACCCAGTTGCTCGCTGGAGGTCATTTTATAGATCTCTGGCGGTGCTTGTCCTGTTCTTCCTCGCACAGAGGTTACTGGTCCTGTGGCTGGGTTGATGCCCTTCTACGGCCCTGTCCAGCCCTCCTCGTGAAACGGCCGTCTCCTGTTTTCTCCTCCATGCTCTTGAGACTGTACTGGGAGGCACAGCAAACCTTCTTGTGACGGCACGTATGGGTGTGCCATATTGAGGAGCTGGACTGCCTGTGCAACCTGAATGGGCTGCAGGTACCGCCTCACGTAACCAATAGTGACAAGGACAATAGCAAAACGCAAAACTAGAGAAGAATCAGGCATGAAGGTTAAGAAAAGTGTGAATGTCTGTGGCCGCCTCCTGCAACACTCGTTTTTCTTGCTGTGGCCGGTCCAGTGCACCTGTGGGCGTACATTTGACAATAACCATAACTTTTCTCAGTGTCAACATTTGATATGTTATTTTTGTACACTTTTATTTAGTGAAAATAGGGTTCAATTTATTTGCACAATTTTGTTTTTCATTACATTTTACACAGCATCCCAACCTTTTTGGAACATGGGTTGTATATCCCATTCCTTGTTGGTGTCGGTGTTAACACCATTTCCTTTGTTTACTCATGCCATCAAAGGAAAAAGACGATGTGTTAGACCCAGCAGATTTAGACGCAAGTAAGCCATACCACCTTGGTCCAGTGGGGTCCCAAACCTTGCAGGAAGAAAAAGAGAAACAAGGGAGAGAGAGAGAATTCGGAGCTAGTAATGAAAGTGAGAAAGTGCCTGGGTGGGAGAAATGTTATGAGAAAATCTGGGTGGAGATGGAGAAGAGGGCTGTCAAGTCCACCTACAAGAACGTTGCCGCTGAACTGAAAGAACTGTTTGGCGAACTTCCGGCTGAATCTGCATGTGAAGAAACCACAGATAAAGAAAAAAATGAGAAGGTTTTAGTCAGAACAACAGAGGAAGAGTCCAGTGACGATGATGATGTGGGGGAGCCGATATGCCAATTGGCCAGGGTGAGTAGGAGTAGTAGCACTGCATTCCTGCTGGCTATTCCTGAACAGAGGGAGTCGGGACTGGAAGACTCGTCGACCGAGTCAACTGACAACTCCCATTGCAAAGATCGGTCTCAACGTTTTGACACCCCTGGGAGTTCCAACTTTTCTCCCAGGGTCGATGACCAAGAGATGAGAAACCAGGAGTGCTGCAGTGACAAGAATCCCAAGAATGGGTTTCCTTTACCTCAACTTTCTGGAGGAATTAGTGGAGAGGGAGGAGACTTTGAATGGGATTATGCCACCAAGACCTTAACAGATGACAATGTAGCCTCCGTGGAACTCAAATCTAGCTCTTCTTGGAACAAAGGAAAAACCAATGCCATTCAGGACGAAGATACCACTACCGGAGCGCAGTGGTACACAGAGGAAGCTAGGCCAAGGCCATTTCAGGAAGGCATTGAGGATGAGCAGAGCCCTTCCATGTTTGAAAAGGAAACTGAAGTGCTACCCAACCAGTCCCAGCCAACCTCGGTGAGCATTGTGTGCCCCCCAGCTCTCTCCCGTCCCTCTGATATAGAGCTGGAGGAGCACCTGCTGAGGTTCAAGCATGAGGTAGGGATGCTGAAGGTTGTGTTCCTGGATTTGGAGAAAGAGAAGGCCTTACTACAGAAAGAGGTAGAGGATTCTGACTGCTCTTCCTAGTCCCCCACCTGTTTCTCCTCTCTTCTATCCACATTCTACCATTCCATCGCCTTTCCATCGAGTCTGTGTGCCAAAAAGCAAAGTGATAACACATTTTCTCTCTGCCTATTTGTACTCCACACTCCTCAAAAAGTCAATGCCGTGCCGACTGTGGACAATTAAATTTTTCACCTCTGACTTCGTCTGACTCCTATCTGATCTAATTTCCTTCTTTAAGCTGGTTGACCTTAAAGATCACCTCAATAAGTTCCTGCTTGGCTGCCTTGATTTCAGTCATAAACAGGCCTCAAACTGTATTTGTTTAATTCCCAGCCTGTATTGGTGTGTGCTTCCTGGATTTTAACATCACTAAAGCCAAAGTCAACCAGCCTCAGAAAGGAGTGTGAAGGGACATCATCCAAACATCTTCTCTTGTAGTACATTTTTAGTTTTGTTGTGTTTTGTTTTCCTTCTGTGTGTTATGCATGAAGGTTTTCTTTTAGACTCCTCCGGTCATTCGGGTTTTGTGTGTACTAGCGGTGTAGTGAAGAGAAGGAATATTTGCTTACTAACACCCTTCAATGAGAAAAAAAGTTACGCATTTTTTTGTTGTAGCATGTGTTTCAGTGCACTTTGTGCTTTTTGATTGCATTCCAGCAATTATTGTTAGCAAAGAATCAGTGCAAGCCACTGTCCACTAGCAAGCATGCTCCATTTCTCTAAAACGTCCAGTCTTTTTTTTAAGATTGTTTAAGTATGCTGAGGGACACTGACTTAAATTGGTCAGAAAATGCTAGGGCTTTTTGGCTAAACCGTTGCTTGTCTTTGTCCACTGAATGCTTTAAATATCATATATTCATTTGTAATTTGAAGGAGCTTTAAAATCTACAGATTTATTTTTCTGAGGAAGTTGCCATTCAAAATCATCAAGGTTGTGTAAATTCATTTGAAAACACAAGTCAGCCTTTTATTGCGTAGGTGTCTGCAATGAGCTTTCTGTAAAGCTGCTGCATCTCTCTAACTAAATCCAAATGGAACCCTGTTCCTCATGTGATGTTTACCTGGTCAACTGTAGTGAACTATCTAGCATATGCTATTTTGAACACATCCCGTGACAAGGTGTAAGGTCTCAGGGGAGGGACGACACAATTAATAATATATGGTCGTAGTAGTATCTGCTCCAAAACACATTTTAAAGGCCAGGTTAACCTTACCTCTCTCAAAAAGTGTGCTTGGATAACTCTGCCGCCTTGGTGTTCTAAAAAGGTGTTCTTTGTTTTTAGGTAGGCAGAGTCAAGACAAAGATCAGTGTGGAGGTTGTACCACAATCCAGTGCGTTGTGGGATGCCGGAGAACCGAAGAGCGAAGAGTCTGAAAATAATCCTGAGGAGAAACCTGAGACCACTTCAGAACACCCTGAAGAGTCTGGGAGTGGAAATGGAGTAACAGAAAGCGAACATCAACTCAGATTAACAGACAGTATTTCCCAAAGGTCCAAAAGTCCAAAGAGGTATGTACTTCTTTTTGCATTGCTTTGTTATCATGCTATAGCTTTTGGGAGAGAGACGATGGAAGAACGACAATAAACGTGAGCTACAATTTAGAGGGCTTTTCAAATGATGTCCCAAGACCAACAATAGTTGCTTCCAATATTCTACCACCTTTGCTCTTGGGCTTTTGACATATCCATATATGTAAGGTATAAAGAAATCTAGTGGCCCACTTCAGCTTTCTTGCTAGTCCATCCCCTTCAGGCTGAATGACAGCCCCTGGTTCAGGATGGCATATGGAATCTCCACATGCCAGACATTTTATATGTGGGATATGGATTCTCCATTTCTCACGTCTAACATTTCTGGAAACTACTTGAATGAGACCTCACACTCGTCAACCTACCATATTCCCAGCTATGGAGTGTAAAGTTCACTGCTAGGTCTACACTCTCCCTATAGCGCTAACAGGGCTGTGGATGATGGACTACAGCAGCAGAAGAAGCGTGGGAGAGCTGTAGCCAATGAGGCCACCTTACAGCTACCCTGTCTGGGAGGAGGCAAGCCAGGCCAAGCCCCGCAGGCAACTAACCATTTTAACGGACGAGACCCCATCTCAGTATTTGACGATAGTACTTTAAGTGATGTGTCGGACGATGATGGAAGGTATATATGCAGTATGCCCTTTATTTTACTGATGCTATCAATAACTCAGACAATTCAGTTATTTGTGGTGGTGAGATATTGTCTGTTGGCTTCATTTCCTAGTTTATTTGCTACCAATTGTGTTGCATTTTTAGTTGTTGGACTGCTAATTTTGGAAGATATACTGCATTTATACCATCACACTGCTACCTAAAAAGTTAGGCTGCTTGACGGGCAACTAAGCATTGAGTTGAAGGCGCATGCATTTGTGACAGTTTTCCAATATAACTTCTTCCCCTCTTCTGTGTTTGTTGTCGTCAGGCCTCTATCTGAAGGGAATCACCAGGACAAGGTAAAATTATATTTTTTTGTCCTGTATAATTGCTTCTTCATTATAACCCTCACTTTGTAATGTTCTTTTATCAAGATGCTTAAGAAAATGCAATGTAAATGCATGTAAAAGGGAAATTATACTCCAAGAGTGTCTGTTCAGAAATATAACTGTATTCCACAAAAAAAAAAAAGGAAATGATCATCACAAATCACAGATGTATTGCAATTTTGTCTATTAAAGAAAAAAATACCAGCAACAAATTTGGCTATTATTTTTGTAAACATATCATTACCCACTAATGCAAAACAGCCCAGCCCTATTGCAAAAAAGCCTGTCTTGACAAATGAAAACAATCAATGATATCAGACATTGTGTTTATTTCTAAAATAAAAAAGCAAAATAAAAAAAATTGTAATCCCCTCAGCGGAAAGCAGGGGCTGAAACACATGTCGTCTGAGAGGCACACATTTAGCCAATTGGCCATGTCCCAATTGGGCATTTTCCAACCAAATTTGGCAAAACATGTTCTTGGTTGGTTTTATTATTGTTTTCTAGCAAAATAGAATGTGGGTGGGTTTTTAATGGAGTTGTGGGATTTCTGTCAATACAAAACCTAATAGCATTTTGGTTATTGTGCGTTGCAGTTCTGCCATTTTGTCCAACTTTTGTCTTTGTCAGTATGTTGTCATGCTGCCTTCTGCTAGCTCTTTCTTTTATCATGCATGCTGTTATCATGCTCTGTCTATTTGACTTGGGAGGTAAAGAAATGTGATTCCTTAATACAGTGCCACTTGAGCATCAGACGCCTCATCCTAGCCACCTTTCAAATGAATGCCATGTCGATGTAGTGTTGTTTTTATTGGTGAAGCACAGTACCTGAGATGTGGCAAGGGTGTTCCTTAAATCACCTAATAACCCTAACCCTGGTTTTTGGCCAAATTTGCTGTTCAACGTATTGCGCGTGGTTACTTTTGGCTATTAGGCATGATAACTTTTGGTATTTTGGTCGGTTTAATGTTGCATTCACAGCCTCTGACTGCTGGTGAGATGGATATGGCAGAAGAATTTGATGAACTCACACAGTCATCAGACACAGCCACGTCAGACCTTGAAGACCCCTCATCTGGCTACCGCCACGCCTCTTCCCTTTTGAAACAACTTGACTTTTCCACTTTAGGTAAACAGCCCAAAACTGCAATTTTCCCTTAAAATGAATGCAGAATCAAATTAATATTGCTTAAATGCATACATTTCCAGAAGTGAAGTATGTGTAAATCCATCTCGGCATAATATCAGACATTATAAATCCACACTGTAACATGTTTTTATCTTTCTTTTGATTTATATATATTCATTTTTTTTTTTGCATTTTGTCACCACTTTGTGCTTTGGAAATTCCACCACTATTACATTTAGCTGTTAAGGGATGTTTTGAGGAACAGGCCTATGCTTTAACACTACACTCCTTCACCTTCGCTTCCCTACTTACTTGACTCAGACTCTGTAAGCATGGTCAAGCTCCAGAACATGTTTCATGAGTATGAGCGCACCATCCAGAGGGAGCAGGGTCGTCACAGGCGCCAGGTCGACAAGATTGGCCAGCTGGAGGCACAGCGGGTTGAGCTAAGGGCCTCCCTGGAAGAAAGCCGGGACCGCAAACAGGCCCTTGATCACAGGCAGCTGGAGCTGGACACAGACCTGAACAACCTTAAGTAAGTTAGGAAGAGTGTGAATGGATGTGCGTTTTTATTTTTCTGTACCTTTTATTCTTTTTTCATGTTTCTGGTTTTATTCTTGAAATGTTTGTGTCTCCTTGCTCTTTCTACTTCTGCTATGCCACTTGGTTCCGACATGGGCTTTTGCTCACTGTCTCTTTCACCTTTCTGCCCTGTAGGTTCCAGCTAAAGCAGGAGCAGGAGAAACACCGGAATGCCTCCATGCTGTACGAAAAGACCAGGGAGTTGCTACGGAAGAAGGAGGAGGATCTCCGGGCCGAGGCGGAGGGAAAGCACAAGGTGGAGCTGGCCCTCAGGAACCTGGAGTTGGAGAAGAGGGCCATCCTTAACAACATGAAACAGGTAACGTTCTCTTTGGCCCACACATTTCCTTTCACTTTTGGCGATGAAATCGGGACTTCATACATTGATTACACATCGGTGTCCCCACGTGTAGAAAACTTGAAAAATAATTCACCAGTCATGGAAAACGAGAGGAAAAAGTAAAATGGCCTGGAAAATGTTGTTCTTGTGTTACAGCAGAAAACATTTAAAAAATTTTCGAGAGAAAGAGACCGGGGAGAAAACTAAGGGAAAAAGCTGAGGTGATAGTTACTCTAACCACAATTGTAACTTTGTTATAGTATTAAAGTGAGGTGCTATCTGCCGTTCATAGATAAGTTCTAGCTATAGACTGCATATGTTCAAAATCAGGCCTTGACGTTGTCCCTGTCTGTCATACCAGCTAGATCATCACTGGAAAATGATGTCTAGAAAAGAGTGGGAACCCTGTACATGCTTTGATGAAAGGCAGTTGACCGAAAGCTCAAATGCATTAGAAACTGCATAGATTAGGAGTGTTCGGAGAACCTGGTTTTGTTTCTAAAAAAGAATGGTCTACAACCGTGATTCTCCACCCTGCTCCTGGGCGCCCCCCTACCCGGCATGGTTTAGATCTCTCCCTGCCCTAACATACCTGATGTAGCTCATGAAGGAGACCATAATGAGCGGATCATTTGAATCCGGTGTGACGGAGCAGGGCGGGGGGCCTAGGAGCAGGGTGGAGAAACACTGGTCTACAACATCTAGTCTGCAGCCATTCTTTCAGTTTTATGCACAGAGCATTTACATGTATACGTCATTATTATTCAGCATAGCTTTTGTGTTTTGTGTACCCTGTAGTTGGAGGAGGACCGTTGCGAGACACAGAAACTGTTAAACCAGGAGCGTGGTGCCCGAGCTCTGTCAGAGACCCTCCTCAACAACCACCTCCGCAAGCAGCAGGTGATCGAGGAGGAGAACCGAAGGACCATCTGCAAGAGCAACGAGGTAAAACACTTTCCCATTAATTTTTTTATGTCAGGTAGTCATTTAATTATAAGGCTCAGTTATTAGAAACCTTTTACAATTATTGCTAGCTTTGACTTTTTGATTATATTGAGAAGTTTAAATTGCCTTTTTATAACTTTCCTTTAAACTGAAATATTCAGTTTTCTAACTTAAAACGGACCCTAGCCTAATACCTGCATTTATTTTGGGTTCTACTCAATTAACTAAACAGAAGAAATGAGAGAATGTATATTTAAGTTCTATAGTGCCTATAGAATAATAAAAATAATAAATAGTGTTACACTTCTGTCCTTGAATTCCCTACAAGTCATTTGGACATGATTACTTGTGGTCGTGGCCCATTGTTCTGTTTAGGCAGAACTAGTTAAGTTGCACCGATTTGTAGGAGCAGCATGACTGCATTCTCACAATGAAAAACCCTGACAGTAGCAATGCTTTTTCTGTAGATGGCAGCATACATCTACCATACAGATATCCTATATTGGGACCCCAAACACATTACCCCTACAGGAGCTTGTATCACATCCCATTCTGAATCCTTCGGCATTGATATCAAGTTGGTCCTCCCTTTCCGCTAAATCAGCTTCCACTCTTCTGGGAAGGCTTTCTACAAGATTTTGGAGATTTTGTTTGTTGGAATCTTTGCCAATTTTTCCAGAAATGCATGGTGAGGTCAGACACCGATGTTGGATGAGATGGCCTGGCTCACAATCTGGTTCTAATTCATTCCAAAGGTGTACAATAAGGTTGAGGTCAAGGCTCTGTTTAGGCAACCATTCCTTTATGGACCTTGCTTTGGCCACTTGGCCACAGCCATGTAACAGAAAAGGGCCTTCCCCAAATGTTCCGACAAACTTGGAATCAAAGAATTCTCCAAAATGTCTTGGAATGCTGAGGCCTTAACATTTCCCTTCAGTGGAACTGAGGGGCATAGGCCAACCACACACAGCATTTTCCCTCCTTCACCATACTGTTGGCACAATGCAGTCAGGCCGGAATCGTTCTTCTGGCATTCCCCAGAACCAGACGCGTGCATACATCCATTTATGCATACATATACAAATCTAACATTCACATTATACATTATACATTGAAATTGTTGCAAATTGTGACTGCAGCTGTTGTGTGGTCATTGATTCAGGCCCTGTCTCAGCTGACCGAGGCTACGGACCGGGAGAGAGAGCTGCTTCAGCAGAACTCAGCCCTCCAGGATGACTTGAGCTCCCTGAAGTTTGAGCTGGAACGCTCCCGCTCCCACAGTCGCCAGGAGGAGTCCCGCCTCACCCAGGAATGTGAGGCCCTCCGGGAGCGCCTGGAGGATGCCCGGCGTGACCTTAAGCTCAACGAGGAGGCACTAGCTCAGACCGTCTATCAGTACACCAACCAGTTGACCACCCTGAAGGCAGAGCTTTCCGTGACCTCCACTAGACTAGAACACGAGCGCCAGACGAGGGAACAGCTGGAAGCCGAAGGTGAGTCGGGGAGGACGCGGCTGACGGGTGCCCTCCAGGAGGCAGAGAGATGCCAGGCTGCTCGTGCTGATGCCGAGCGGGCTCTTCAACGAGAACGCGAGGAGCGCCAGCGAGCCCAGGACAAGCTTATGGGAGAGGAGGCAAACAAACGCGAGGCAGTGGAGGGGTTGTCCCAGAAACTTGCCAAGGCAGAGTCACGCTCAAACAGCCTTGAAAATGAGGTCCATCGCATCACCATGACTCTCACAGAGACAGAACACATGGTCACCACACTGCAGAGGGACAAGGACCTGGCAGCAGGCCGGGGCAGGGAACTCCAGGCAGCACTGCAGGCTGAGAGGGAGCAGGCAGTGAGAGCATGTGCCCGGCAGGAGGCGCTGCAGGAGAGGCTGGCGGCGACGCAGAGTGAAGCCATGCTGATCAGGCAACACCTGGAGGAGGCTCAGAATAAAGGTGCTGTTTGTTTATCCACATCATCTGAAACCACATGCGTTTGGCCAGTTGTAGTTAACATTTCATTTGCTCATTTCAATCTCACATTGCGTGTGCATATCCGTGTGAATGTGTTTCAGGAACCCTTTTGTTGTTAACACATTTGAGTTGTGTCCTATCAACAACTGGGCTGATGAGCATCCGGACTGTGTCTTATTAATTGGGTACCAAACCCACAAAAAGCTTTATGTTAATGTTTCCAAAAATGTATGAATGCTGTGCGCTTGCTAATTGATATTGACACCGGATTGGAGCCGGTGCTCTGATCAGATTACATTTAAATATAGCTCGGTGGTGACGCAAACCAGAATTACCTTAAAATGGAGATTGTGAACTCACCTTTCCGGCAGCCACCAATGTATAAATCCCACTTGCAGGGAAACCAGTTGTGCTCAATCATCTCACCACTCACAGCTGGCCTGGTGGAATTATGTATGCTGATGATTAAGTGGCCATGATGGATATAAACACTGGTAGAAAAGTTAAGGACACCAACATATACCTCCTTAATCTGTAGTGCCATTTTATTTCGTTTGTTTAACAGTTTTTCTTAAATTCATAGGTACGGCAAAGGAGAAGGCTGTGACTGACGCTCAGGAACGCTTTGGCAACCTGCTGGCTAAGCTACGGTTGGACAGTGAGGAGCGTGTGCAGCTGGTGGAGGAGAGGAGCAGGGAATTGGCCACAAAAGCGGCTGACCTCAGAGACCAGGTCTACAAGTTAGAGGAGGAGAAGAACGAAAGAGAGGTAAGGTAGGAGAGATAGAAGAAGGCTGTGAGGAAAAATGCTACTGCAGTTTGGAATGCAAGGTATCACGAAGCGCTTGGCCTTGGATCAGTCTTGTTCAATAAAACATTTCAAAATGTTTGTCATTTACCAGTGAATTGTTAAATGGATGAAAGTAGTGTGTGGGCCAATAGTATAAACCAGGGGTGGGCAAACTACGGCCCGAGGGCCAAATGCGGCCCGCGGGGCTGTCCCATCCGGCCCACGGAATGCCCTTTTCTGGCCTCCAAATCAATTATGATTAACAAATTACAAAAACAAACGGGGCCCTCCATTTCATTTAAAAATTCTGATGTGGCCCCCGAGCCTAAATATTTGCCCACCCCTGGTATAAACTGTAGTTTAGTTTTCCTCAAACCTCTAGAGAATTATGCTACGTTTAGCTAATGTTAGCTGCAAATCAGGGAGCACCTTTTTCTACTAGATAAGAGGATTATCCCGTTACTAAATCACTCCCTTAAAGCCCAGAATAGTTGAGTTTCTCTGTTGACTCGGCCTGCCGCCCTCTGACTCGGCCTGCCGCCCTCTGACTCGGCCTGCCGCCCTCTGACTCGGCCTGCCGCCCTCTGACTCGGCCTGCCGCCCTCTGACTCGGCCTGATGTCCTCTGTCATTACTACAGGCTATTTTGAGGCAGCTGCAGCAAGATCTCGCTGACTCATTGAAGAAACTGTCAATGAGTGAGGCTTCTCTGGAGGTGAACACTCGCTACCGCAATGACCTGGAGGAAGAAAAGGCGCGCCTGCTCAAGGACATGGATCGTCTCAAGGGGAAGGTTGGTGGGGTAGTGTGATGTTCCCTTGCTTAAACTTGAGATCAGGGGAGGTGAACTGATCAAGGGGAAGGTTGGTGGGGTAGTGTGATGTTCCCTTGCTTAAACTTGAGATCAGGGGAGGTGAACTGATCAAGGGGAAGGTTGGTGGGGTAGTGTGATGTTCCCTTGCTTAAACTTAAGATCAGGGGAGGTGAAGCTGATCCCAGAATAGGATACACTTACTCCAAGACCAGAAAGCATTAGGGAAGTTGACTTAGAACATTCATGTTGATTAATGGGTGGAGTTCTAGTAATTAAATCTTTAATACAGGAGCTGTATTAGTAAGACTAGGATATTGCCAATTTGTGGCAAGTGATTGAATGTTTAGTTTAGACTAGTGCTGGATAATGTATCATCAATTATTGGCGTATTTATTCTTATACCTTTTCAGACATACCTCTACCAACAATTTGGTAGTGACAACTGATAATATTTGATTGACCATTCTGGTTACTTTGTGATGGATTTTAGTTGGTATTCAGACATTTATTTTCATGCTATGGTATGCCATCACAGTGCTGGTTCGAAACCATCTGTCGAATAGTTTGTGATGCATTTGTAAAGCTGTAGTGGGCATTTAGAGATATACAACAGTGCCCTCACGAGTTGCCACAGTCCATATGTCTGAAAAAGGTAGTAGATTAGACAGTTTAGCTTTGAAGTTGTAGTTGTTTGGCTAATTACTGAACGTCAGAGTTTCTGTACTAAGACCTTCATTTTAATGTAAGAGGTTTTGACATTACGTTATGATAATTTCTATCTAATTGTATAATTGTTTTAGTTGGTAATTTTGTAGTACTACTTTTTTTGTAGTCATTTCTATCCATAGTTCAGTATGTAGTTACATTCTTTGTCAAGCAGAAGGGGTAATCATGTTGGCTATATTTGTCATTTCTTTAAACATTTTGAACGTGTTTCCATGTAGCTGGAGGACAGTGAAGACCAACATGTCCAGGCAGAGCGACGCATCAATGCCCTGAAAAGCGATCTGGAGGAGAAGGATCGCGAGGTGGTTGCTGCCTCTCGGAAACTGCAGGAGGTGTTGCTGGCTTCAGCTGGCTCAGACAGCATCATAAAACAGCTGGAGGAGACAGTGCAGAGGTAAACATCTGTGTGCTGGCCCGCGTCCAAATGAACCCTGACTACAGTGCAGAGGTAAACATCTGTGTTCTGGCCCCCCGTCCAAATGAACCCTGACTACAGTGCAGAGGTAAACACATCTGTCTGCTGGCCCGCGTCCAAATGAACCCTGACTACAGTGCAGAGGTAAACACATCTGTCTGCTGGCCCGCGTCCAAATGAACCCTGACTACAGTGCAGAGGTAAACACATCTGTCTGCTGGCCCGCGTCCAAATGAACCCTGACTACAGTGCAGAG
>JACXGK010004805.1:8229-21635 GCA_016801125.1 Novumbra hubbsi
GAGACACAACCCAAGGATGAAGAACGGAGACACAACCCAGGGATGAAGAACGGAGACACAACCCAGGGATGAAGAACGGAGACACAACCCAGGGATGAAGAACGGAGACACAACCCAAGGATGAGGAGCAGGAAGGGGAAGTGCATGCTTCGTCTGGCAGCAGTTTCCTTAACCTGAGACCGAGGTGCCTACAGCCAGGACTCGGAGGAGGAGGGATCCCCTTTCAACACTGTGTTTTATTTAGTATCTGCCCTGCCAGGTCATTTGCCAGAGTCGGGTGGGGGGGGATTAATTGGGGAGATCAATGACGAGGAGATGCCGATGGGGAGGTGGGAGGCCACAGGAAGGACGCTAATGACATTATGAGCCTTTGTTTCCAACACTTTTTCGTTCCTGAGGTGTAAACTGAGCCAGGGGGACAAGGCCACAAGAGGAGGGGAGGAGGAAGACTTTTTCAGCCCAGTCGGCCTGGGGCTGGGCTTACTTGGGACTGGCCTGGGGCTGGGCTAACCTGGGACTAGCCTGGAGCTGGGCTAACCTGGGACTGGGCTGGGCTAACCTGGGCTAACCTGGGACTGGGCTAACCTGGGACTGGCCTAGGCTAACCTGGGACTGGCCTGGAGCTGGTCTGGGACTGGCCTGGGCTGACCTGGGACTGGCCTGGGCTAACCTGGGACTGGCCTGGTGTGGTCTGGTTGGGTTTGACTGTATAGAGCGGAATATCCCCCGTGGCAGCATCTCCACAAACCTCTTCACTGTTCTGGACTGTTCTGGACTGTTCTCCATCCCGGTTAAAGGACCAGTTTGTATTTCAACTAGACAACCGGCAGGCTAGCTGTAGTTGTTAACACTCAGGTCAAAGTTAGCAAAAACGCTTTGTTGGATGGAACGGGCGATTTAAGTCCTGTAAGATGAGCCAGGGCAGACTGGACAGTGGGTCACCAGACAAAAAAAAAGGATCACAGATGTTTACTGATTGATATCTACGCTCTACGCTCTGCCCTGCCCTCCTCACCCCAGGCAGCCTCTGTGTGGGCTTTACTGCGGAGATGTGACCGTAGCGATTTCACCTCAGACACGGGGGAGGATGAGGTGCTTGCTGGGCGCCCTGATGGACACAGCCGGCACTAGCTCGTCCTCCATGCCGAAGCTCTAGGAGGCGCCGAGCCGAGGAGGAGACCTCAGACGAGCAGCTGTCCGTGACTCAGCAGCCGGGGACAAGTGACCGAGCGACACAAAGGGGGGGGGGGGGCCTGCCCCCAACTGCCCCTCCGCAGAACGCAATGACAAAGGCCAGTCACCAAACCTTGTGGGGGGAGGGGGGGGGGTGCTACTTCGCCCCCAAACCCCTCCCTCGACCCGATCCCCCCAAGCCCATGGGAGCTGCCCTTTCTACATGGCTTCAGCTAAGCTTGCGTGACCCTTCTAAACCCCCACCCCCCCCCTTCCCAAAGGCCAACGAAGAGGACTAGAACCTTCTTCTACAACAGACCCCTACCTCCGCCCCCAAAGCATAATTCACCAGTGGCGCGGGGCCTGGCAGATCCACGTTTACAGTGGGAGATCTTGACACTGCCATTCTTCTCGTGCCATTTGGGTGGCGGGGGGCGGGAGCTGGGCCACTACAGCCAAACCCGTCCCCCTGGATGACGGAGGCGATGGCTGAGAAGCGCTGTGGTGGCGTAGAAAGCGCTAGCATCCTGCCCGGTCCTGGCTGACACCTCTGCCCACTTACTGGATGCCCATAGTACATTCTAGACACGCCCACAGCCCCCATGCACCCACTCCACAAGGCAGAGGCACGCCCCACTAGGAGACGTGCCCTTGGCTTCCAGCCCCGGATCTAATGGCACGGGTTCAATATAAAGCCACAGTAGCCTTACCACCAGCATGGGTCCTTCCCATCCCGTGTCTCTCTCGTGGGCTGGTGTGTGTGTGTGTGTGTGTGTGTGTGTGGAGAGGAGGCGGGAGCCACCGTCACCGTGGGAGACAGACAGATGGGTATGTAAATGAGCAGGCAGTGAGCTCATGCTAATCTCCTCCTACAGCTGATCCAGGCACAGAACACACAGACACACACACAGAACACACAGACACACACACAGAACACACAGACACGGATGACACACGAACGCCAGCGCACACACACTTGCCCACGCACAAAATGAGACGCCAAAAGGAGGAAGAATGGGCCCTTCCTATTCAAATGCCGCCTTGTGTCTCCTGGATATTTGGCTGGTGATCAGGTTATTAGGCCAGTGCTGAAGACGACCTCCGTGCTCAACGTCTAAAAGCCCTTTCGCCGCGGCAGAATGTCGAGGCCTTTACGTTCCACCGGCTGAACCGCAGACAGGTGTCCGGTCTGTGTGATCCTGTCTCGCGGTGTGTGTGGTTGTGCCGTTCCCTGTCCGACTGCCGTCTGCGCGGCTGGGATCTGCTTCGCGGCACCATATCGTCGTACGTGAGCCGAAAGAGGTGAGAGGGGTCAACTTTTTCCGCAGGGGGAAGCGGGGGTGGTCATGTGACGAAGAGCCCAGACACGACCGCCGCACAAAGAGGGTCCCAGGCTGACGCTGTGCCAAGGAAGCCTCTCTGCTCTACCCCAGCTGTGCCAAGGAAGCCTCTCTGCTCTACCCCAGCCGTGCCAACGAACCCTCTCTGCACTTCTCCCCTCTACTTCACTCTGCCTCTCTCTCTCTGGCTCTCTCTCTCTTACTCTCTCTCTCCCGGCAACCTGCTATCTCCGACACACAGCCGGGATCCCAAATGCAAACCCACGCAGGATTGGACCGCGAGGACTTCGCTGAGAATCATCAATTCATGCCACTTAACTGTGGTTTCCTGTAGAAAATGTTAACGTGTTTTATTACCCTTTCTGTCTTGGTAAACGAAGTCCACCGCCAGACAGAGCAGGTGGAGGAGACGCAACTGAACCGCCACAGGTGGAGGAGACGCAACTAAACCGCCACAGGTGGAGGAGACGCAACTGAACCGCCACAGGTGGAGGAGACGCAACTGAACCGCCACAGGTGGAGGAGACGCAACTGAACCGCCACAGGTGGAGGAGACGCAACTGAACCGCCACAGTGCCTCCTTTCCTCGACACGTTTGGATGTTATCACTTATATCACTTATATCGCAAACGGAGGTGGATTCTCCCGTCCTCAACAACCCCCCAGAACAATTGAGTCATTCATAGTGGGCGCTTCGGGCAGGGAGACGTGTCTGTGCGCCAGTCTGTGCCAATGACAGACACATACTCTGTAACTGGGCCACGAGAGAGAGAGAGAGAAAAAGAAAGAAAAAGAGAGAGGAACACAGAGGGAGAGAAAGCGGCATACCAGACATACTACTACTGTACCCTCACGGATCGCCAAACACTGCATCTATCTTTATATACGCACACACACACACAGACACACACACAGACAGACGTTAGAAAATGCTGGCGCCTAATTTTTACCCTCCTGACATCCTGCGATATGAGGCGGTGAGTCAAAACAAACAGTAGCCACTCAGAGCAGGACGGTGATTGTTGCCTGTGCGAACACGGAAATAGACTTGGATGTTGATCCCGTGCACACACACACACATACCTCCATGTCTGGCGCCAAGTCCATGTCACCGCCGAGTGTTCCCGAGGAGATCCCCGCTCACAACCAAGCGCTGTCATTACCGAAGGGGGGGGGGGGGGGGGGGGGGGGGGGGGGGGATGCTGTCAGGTACCAAGCGTTCTTCCTTTTGGGGGGGTTTGGTCGCCACGCCAACACACATCCCGGGTCCTCGGCCTGACCAATCCAGATTGAGCCCCAAATAAATGCCCGGCACCGAACTCCCCCTGATGAAAGGCTCCGAGAGCCTTCACGGGCGATTGGGTGGAACTCAAGTGTGTGGCCAATGGCAATCCCTGGCGCGGCCACTGCATGCCGATGAATATTTCAGACGCCCGAGTCGTCCCACAAACACTCTGTCTCATTAAATAAACACAGAGGCCCTGGCGGACATCAATAATGAAAACCCTGCAACAAAAACAAGAGGCACATTGGCGTCCAACACCCCCCCCCCCCGTGCTTTTCCGAGCCGTCACGCCCGCAGCCAGGGGGGAGTCCAGTTCCTTCGGCGTGGCATCGACATGACGCTGACGCGACAGCACCGTGTCCGCCTGTAGCTACAGGATGCTAAACGTGTCACTTCTGACTGACTGGGATGAAAGGCGGGGAGGAGGGGGGAAGGGGGGCTAGGCAGATAATGGCCGGTGATGAGGGCTTGAACTTCTCTCTCTCTTTATGCTCCCCTCTCCAGCGCAGAGGATTTGCGCTATTCCCCAAGGACTACGGTGGTGGAGGAGGGACCTGGGAGTTGTGTGTGTGTGTGTGTTTGTGTGGAGGAGGGACCTGGGAGGTGTGTGTGTGTTTGTGTAGAGGAGGGACCTGGGAGGTGTGTGTGTGTGTTTGTGTAGAGGAGGGACCTGGGAGGTGTGTGTGTTTGTGTGGAGGAGGGACCTGGGAGGTGTGTGTGTGTGTGTGTGTGTGTGTGTGTGTGTGTGTGTGTGTGGAATGAATGAATGAATGGGGCAGGCGGTGAGAGGGAGAATATGCTAAGTACTAATGGAGTCCAGCAGACAAACAGAGCAGCCAAAGTAACCACACAGAATCCCTATGAGGAACGACAGCTAACACAATGCTGTGCCATGACTCTCACTGATCATGTGTCTGAACTGCATCGCTGATCATTTGTCCCACCAATCAATGTTGACAGAACTACTTTGCTGTTGCTCTCATAGACAATGTGTAAGAACCACATCGCTGTGCAATCACCATATAATTACATAGTTGAGAAACCAAACTGAAAGATGCAAAACAAGTTTGGTTTTATTTGGTTTCAACATGTCTACCCAGCGAACAACATGGAGAGTAACTTCAAAATATGGCAAATTACAATTGCTGCGGGCGGATTGGAAATGAAAGATATCGGTGCAATAAATGTATGCTCCTGTTCCGCTACCACACTCTTCCACACTCTTCCACACTCTACCACACTCTACCACACTCTACCACACTCTACCACACTCTACCACACTCTACCACACTCTTTGCAATCTTTTATTTTGTGGTAGCGTGCGTTGTGAGCTCATGCCGGCTACAGGCTCTTTAGGACTGATGTGTCGTGGTGCACAGAAGCCTGGCAAACACCAGGCACTTTTCATCTCGTGGACATATTGGTTTCGCAAAAGTTTACACAGAAAAGAGTCCCGGGCTAATTACCATTGATTTCCGTTTAAATTCTCTCTCTTTCGCCTGTAAACAAATTACACCTTTATGTGTTCTTTTCTTCTGAGGGGGACTGAACAGAGCAAATGAGTACAAATAATTAGCGTAACTCTTTTCGCAAATGAATTTAACTGCTAATTCAAATAAGAAACATAATTGACTTACATTTGCATACCATTGAAGCTACAAAGCAATTACCGTCCAAACTGTTAGAGGAAGGTTTCCTTCTCTGCTTTATCTCCAATGTGGAAGCGGCATCTGTTTATCAGTATGGAATCCCTGCCTTGAGAAAGAAAGCACTTTCAGCTTAGCACACTAAGACTGCTCTTGGTGAAGCGGTAAAAGTCAGATGTTTGCAGTGTTAAACCCATAGGCTACACGGTCTCTCCCAACGTACAGCTCTGCTTTACTCAATAAATCAGCCAATCCGCGTCGGGACTGCGGTCAATAGAACCGATTTGCAGCCAGACGGGAATGCTGATCCACTTCTAGCAGTTCCGTGGCGGCGAAGGAGTGGATCTTCAGACGCCCTTGACAAAGGAAGACATCGGCGGTCGATATCCCATCGATCCCTCTGACCGTCGCGCCGGACCGACAAGGCCGGGCTCACCGCGACCAGACGACAAGCACCGTCACAGGCCAAGCACCGTCACAGGCCAAGCACCGTCACAGGCCAAGCACCGTCACCGTCAAGGGCCAAGCACCGTCACAGGCCAAGCACCGTCACCGTCAAGGGCCAAGCACCGTCACAGGCCAAGCACCGTCACCGTCAAGGGCCAAGCACCGTCACAGGCCAAGCACCGTCACCGTCAAGGGCCAAGCACCGTCACAGTCCGCCCAGGCCGTGCCGGGGACCAAAGGACGTGCTGTTGAGCCTCATCTATGCAGGACGGTTCGGGCGTGTGGCTCTTCGACGGACTCGGGTCCAACTGGACGCTTCCTTGGCAAACCCAAACCCCCAAGACACAGACATGGCCGCACCAAGTCGCACCGGGCACGTGGCAGCTGTGCATTTCAATGCGCCATCAGTTGCTGCGTTTTCCTCCACCCACCCCTGCCGGAAAGAAGGATATTCTGGCCGTGGCCATTGATATGCATGGATACCAGCTGCTGTGCTGTCCACGGCCTGGATGTGGCTCTCAGTCACAAGGCCGAGCCGTTGGCCCGTGCCTCGCATATGAAACAGAACGCGCTCCTCCGCCCCCGTCCCCCCCCCCGTCCCCCCCGGGGAGTTTACTTCCTAGACCCCTCCTCCCCACCGCCCCCCCTCCCTCAAACAAGCGGCCCCTTCAGCCGGAGGCCAGATGTCCCATGATGCAACAGGACATTTTCGGGCAGTGGGAAGGAAAGTTTCAGCTCCACTGCGAAACAGGGTCTGGAGCCCAGCCACAGTTTTGGAGCAGTGATTTAGAAAGCAACGAGAGACCTCCCTCCCCACCTCCCCCAAACCTCCCCTAAACCTCCCCTAAACCTAAATACTAGTGAGGGCCGGCTGGAGAGATAGGCTGGTCTGCTGCTTAAAGAACTACTCCCACTAGAAAATATGTTGCGACAAAATAAATTCTATTTTTATGTTATTCCGAAATAACACTTACAGACAATATGGGAATACAACTACGGATTTAAAGTTGCCCGGAGAACAGGGGAGGGGAACGCGTTCACACGCAGCGTCCTTTTATGTCAAGAAATAATTCCTGCTAATTTGTTTAGTTAGAACCAGGAACTTGATTTTCCTGTCTCAAAGTGGGAATGCCCTGGCAGCCAGTGGGCAGGTGTGAGGTGTTGGGTTCAGGTGGGAGGCGTTGGGTTCAGGTGTGAGGTGTTGGGTTCAGGTGTGAGGTGTTGGGTTCAGGTGTGAGGCGTTGGGTTCAGGTGTGAGGCGTTGGGTTCAGATGTGAGACGTCGGGTTCAGGTGTGAGGCGTCGGGTTCAGGTGTGAGGTGTTGGGTTCAGGTGTGAGGTGTTGGGTTCAGGTGTGAGGCGTTGGGTTCAGGTGTGAGGCGTTGGGTTCAGGTGTGAGGCGTTGGGTTCATGTGTGAGGCGTTGGGTTGCTCCACCGATGCTCATTCAGCAGGAGTCTGCTTTCACAATGGCCTTGTGCAGGGAGTGCCGGCTCCGGAATGTGACTCCGCTGTTTCCTGTCTGTTGGCCTTCCCAACGCGGCATCCGCCGAAAGTGCCAAGCTCAACAGTCCCGTGGCCCCGCCTCTCGAGAGACAGAGGCCACCATTTCAACAACAGATGAAATTTGACAAGTTGGTTTGTTATGGTAATTAAACTTAATGTTTTTTGTATACGTGGTCACTGGCGGAAACGTACACCAGTCGTTCATAAACTAGGCTATGCTTCAACTGAAGGCTGGCAATGTACACTCTCCCATTTCTTCCTTCTCTCTCTCTCTCTCTCTCTCGTTCATATCTCCTTCCAACAGATGGGGTGTTTATAAATCACATGGTCTTGAGGTAAAGTAAAACCGTGCCAGCTACTAAATCTGTGGCCACCATCCTTATCTAAACATCCTGATGTGGAAAGCCACTGATTATTTCAGCTACGCACATGAGTGCCAAGCAGAAACCATGATAAAGGTGAGTGAAACACGGGCGTGGGGAACTCAGATCAGCCTCAGCGCTCCACGCCCTACTTGTAAACTCTTAACTCGTGGAACAGTTCACACAGCAAACTCACTCACGACTGTTTGCACTCCCACAGTCAACGCTGGTGCTCTTTCACATCTCAGATTTAAACGGAGACTGCACTTTTATCACAAATCTCCATGCTGCATTTTATAGAGAAGTAGACTGCAATAAAGAAGGTATACTGCAAAGTAGGTCTGGTCATTTCACTGTCTATGGGTGCGGTGTGTGTGTGTGTGTGTTGGGTAACTGCAAGACTGTTTCTTTTCAGAAGAGGAGCCCGCGACCTCAGAGGAGCAAAGTGTCTCAGATGACAGGAAGTCCTTCAAGCTGACTTCCTGTGTCTGACTGTGAGACGGCTGCTATCTACATTCAAGAGCCCTCAGCGAACCACCCTTTCCTCTCACCAACGCTTTAAGAATGTAACAGAAGGGAGGTGTTGCGGAGCTCCACACTTGAGGCACAAAAAGACCTACCCGGTCTGTCACTTACGACCCAGCAACGCATTTCAAAACAACCCTGCTGGTACGATGCGCTGGCAAGGGCAGAGTCACAAGAGCAACTTTTTCAGAATTCTGGATTCTGCACACTTAGCATTTCCCTCGTTAGCATTCCCGCACAACAACGGAACCAAACGCGTCACGTTAACATTTGCAAACACCCAGGTGCCCCTTGAGTCTCCTTGGAAGTGGGTTCTCCCCACTCGGGCCCACATACAGATGAGTGCCAAAGCCAAGTGTACAGGAAACACTGGCCAATGCACCACTACAACCAGAGACACAGAGCTCTGTTGGTAAACACTCCGACGGCAGTAGTGTGGCCCCTCCGAAAAGTATTTGACTAAAACCACCCACTCTCTTTTCATCCCCTTTTTCATGTCGAGGGGGCACAGGAGTAGGTAATTGGGGGGAAGGGAGAAATGGTGTGTGTGCTTGTGTGTGTGTGTTTGTGAGCCGGGGGAAGGGTGTCTGTGAATGCTTCTCTTTGTTTGGATCATATTATGTTTCCACCACAATACTCCTATCCCTGCTTCATCAACTCTATTCATGTCTAACAGTTCATGCAAATGGCCATGCTTGCTTCTCATTCGTGGAGGGAGGCTCTTTTATCGGTCTTAGTCGGTGGAAGACGGGAGCCTCTGCTTCCATGCTTTGCCCACCCCAAAGCACAGACTTAATCCCCTCAGAGGACTTACAATCGGGGCTCTGTGCGCTGTATATCAGCAGTGCCAGGCTATAGCCCGGCCCCGTACGTAGAAAATAAATAAATAATAATAATTCCGGGGTAGATGACCAGAGGGCATCCGTTCTCTTCACGGAGCTTGGGAGGCGTGCAGATGAGACAGGGAGACCCTGCAACACGTTAGATAAGCTTCCCAATCCGCTCATCTGATCACTGGCCATGGAAGTCGAAGCGGGAATCCGCCAAAATATACTGATACACCATGACTCGAAGAAGTCTACGTTAACTGTTTTAAACCGCCCCCTCCTTGCTGTCCTCGCAGCGGTGCTCTGAAGAAAGTCTTATTGGGCATGTTCCTGTTGCTCCTTAATTGCTAGTATAACTACTGGCGGAGAAAGACGGGGAAGACAGACATAACGGGCCAGGACTTTCAGACTCGGCGTCTATAGTGAATACCGTAACGGCCTCTCAAACGCAGACACAACAATTGACACATCGCCCAAATCTTAATAAAAAGCCAGCAGCGCGGACCACCCCCAAGCGAGCCCCCGCGGACTTAGTAGCAAGCCATTACGCACGGATGAGCCCTGGATTTAATGACACATTCACCTTCAACTACCTGAGACAAGGCAGCCGGACCAAGTGCATCTGTCACAGAAAGGCATTAAGCCACAGCACACTGAGCATAGAAAGCGGCAGCCTTCGCCGTCTGCAAGCTATTGGAGAGGGGGTTGGTAGACTTGCAACTCCTCGCACTGCTGGTCAGAGGGGAGTTTTGAGTAAAATCTTAGCGCAGAACAGTGTTTCGCTGTATACACATTCCTAATTATTTCCTCGACAACGCATTTACATGGGCTTTGATAGTTAGTTCCAAAACTATTTACTGGGCAATTTGTTCGGTAAATCTGTAAATGTGATTGTATTTACAGTAAGGACAATATAATTGAGCAGTCGACACCCGAGGGGATGTTTTCACACGCAAGTAATAGTTTTATTGCCACCAGAGGCGTTTAGCTGTTTGGCTTGCAATTAGTAGGTATACGTGAAGGGTCACCACATCTAGGAACGAATCGCCCATGTCTAGGACGCGTCATTGCACCAATAGTAGCCAAGATATTGACAAGTTTAAGATAACAGTGTGTTTACTTTCTAGACGAAAACACAAGGCACAAGAAAGATAAAAAAAAAAAATACTGTCAACACAACGTAACATTTGTTAGGTCAACCGTGTGCATACAGGCGTGTATTGCGGCGTAACAATTGCAAAACAGCGTTGAAACAACATAGCCTACTTAAAACTCACCCTTGACGCTTTCCTCTTGTATTTGTTGGCGAAGTCAAATTTCTCTTTAATCTCGTCCAAGTGCTGCTCCAGTCGCGCCTTCTCTTTCCCCGTGTAATCCTGGCCCAAGAGGACGTATGCCCTCCAGTTGGCGGAGTCGAAGCCCCAATGGCAAGTCCTGTTTTCCAACGATTTGTGACTGTGCACCACGAACTTATGCGTCGGGTACATGAGTCTGCAGTCCATGCACTGGATGCAGGCTGCATTTGGGCTGGTGTACAGCTCCGGAACGAATAGACCCTTGCACTTTCCGAAACATTCGTGGTATATGTTGAAGCTTTTCTCCGTGAGCTCCAGCTCGAGGGAGCCCGAGAACTCTTTCTTGCAGTGCGGTGGGTAGGTGCCCCCGTAAATCAGGGCATTACACAGGCGCTCCGCGTCTGTTTTGGTGATCAGTCCGCATGAGGGCGCGGAGAAGGGGAGAATCCCCATTACTTTGAGGATCTCGAGCTGATCCGACGTACACCGCGAGCAATAGATGTGGAGGTCGTCGCACACCGAGTTGATCTGCTGGAGGGAGAAATCCCGCAGGACAGTGTTGAGGATCTGCGGCAAGCACAGCCTTTTCTCACCGCCGACAACGAAACAGGAGATAGTCTCGGTCTCCAAAACCGTCTCGCACCTCTCCGTGGACCGGTCGGATGGGATAAAGAGGGGTCCCGGCATCACTGTCTGCGGCTGCATAGGCAGATGCAACAAGGGCTCGGGCTCTTTCCCATCCTTCTTGTACAGGAGGTCATGTGGCCATCGAGCAGAAAACGCCGCCGGTCCGCCGAGGGAGCTCATAGAACTCAGGTGAAACTGCTTGAGAGTTTGTTGCAGTCCTGGGTGAGGTTGGAAGCTTTGTCGAGTTACAGTCTCCATGTTTTAACCGCGACTTGGAAAGCGAGAGTTCCTTTCAGTTGGGGTAAACTAAAACAATTGCAAGCCACGATAAGTCCAGGTTCCTTGTATATCCAAGGTCTCCCAGAATTAGCTAATTGCGGAAAGCGCTTCATCAACATCCACGAAGGAGTCCCGCGCAGTGAGTTTCCAATTCGGTTTACTTGGCTACTACTAGGCGAATGGTGACACCGGCGAGGCTTCCCCTGCAGTCGACTCCCGACGGCCCATATCTAAAAAGAATCGTCCCTTTAAAAGGAATGATACGCTTTAGAAGTTCCCCCAAAAAAGTATCGGCCGATAAAGCAGCGTCTTCTATCTGTATAAATCAGATATAAAACAGAGTAGAAAAAATCCGTGTGGAACCTCCTTTAGGCTGTCGAAATACTGCAGCAGAGCCCGACGCATACACTCCGTCTGCCCCCGCACTTCGCTGTGCCTGTGGAAAGGGCTAGTCTGTGAGCTGAGTTGCTCTCTCTCTCGCTCGCTCGCTCGCTCACTCACTCACCCGCCCTCTCTTTCCCTCGCAGCCCCCCCTCAGTGTTTGTGTGTGTCTGGCTCAGTCATTGAATCCCAGCCAAGAATGTGACTGACTCCGCAGGCTGGCTCTTCCAGGAACAAGTCGACACTCCCCCTACTTCTCTAGTAGCCTTGAGCAGCCTGTGCAAAGGCAAAAAAAAAAACACACGGGGTTGAAGCCTTTAACAGTGAACCACTTGGTTCTGAGCGAAGAACGGCCCTGACCGACAGATGGGCGGAGTTTGCAACAGACAGTCAAATTTAGACTTTTAGGGGAAATGCAAATTGTACGACTGACTGCGGTTTATTTATTGAGGGTACGTTTTTCCAGACTGTGTTCCAACTTTTTTTCAAGGCATATTCAAATATGTATTATAAATATACATATGTTTATTGATAATAATATACCATTGTTTATGTATTAATAGATTACCTGTTTTAATTCCGACCGATTGTCTCATAGGCATGTGTTGCACATACATTTGTTGCCTATTTTACGAGTATAGATTTTTTTACGCTAATGCCCAATTGATACCGATGGTTGGGCAAATGATTAGCACAAAAAGGCTCCACTGGCTTTGACGTCTTACAGATGTAGCAAATTCTATGAAATCGATAGAATTGTGTTTGGGTCACCTGCACCGTGAGTTTTCCGTTTAAATTGAAAGATACATGGCTATGGAGGAATTAGCAACCTTTAAACGTGAACAATTAAGCAGTGCACTGGGCGACTGGCAAAGAGCAGGTTTAGTTTATCTAATCAATCCTCTTGTTCGGACAGGAACTGGCAAATAAGTGAACATATTGCAAACTGCGGTTGAACTGTATATAAAATGCACACTGTTGCTGTCGTGTAATTAACTTTTGCAATTTGATTGAAATAATAATAAAGAATGCGCGCCACTCGTTTTTTCATTAATACTAAATACATTTCCGGCGTGGGTAGTTATTTATTGGTTTTTTTGGAGGGGGGGTTGATATTTATTATAATTCTTCCATTTATTAAGATAATGATCCACCGTGGAAAATAACCTAAGCTACATAAGACTACGTTGACAGCATGCTGAAAAATTATAAAGGCCTTCAAAAGATTAATGTTACAGCCAACTAGTCTGCACTAGCATTACAATGTGTTCATTCGGTCGGCTCTTTTCATCTCCAATTAATATTTGCTGTCATGTTGGGCCAAGAATGGAAGGTGAGATAATTGTTTGCCGTTCCTATAGCGCCCCCTAGCCACAAGGCAGTGTAAATGCAAGCTCATGCCAAAATTAAGATATTCTCCGTGGCGTAGTTCACCAAACGGAGGCCATTGGTATTATACACGTTAAGAACATCAGTGGAATATAACCAACAAAATCACCTAGGTAGTCCACCTGCTCATGTAGCCCATGCCAACATGCTCTACCTTCCGAGACACAGTTGGGTTTGAGAGCTCGATCTCAGATCAGTATGAGAAAGTTCCCTCTCACTGTCGTGGTTGTTGAGCCCAGATAAAAACGACCTCAGCGTAATTACTCTCCTTGTAGGGCGCTGCAGCTACATGTGTTTATAACTGTCCAGCCTGTTGTAACGGGATG
>JACXGK010004806.1:0-12294 GCA_016801125.1 Novumbra hubbsi
GTTATTGGACTGTACATGCAGTCACAATATGAACCACCTTTGTATACTGAATACTGTTATTGGACTGTACATGCAGTCACAATATGAACCACCTTTGTATACTGAATACTGTTATTGGACTGTACATGCAGTCACAATATGAACCACCTTTGTATACTGAATACTGTTATTGGACTGTACATGCAGTCACAATATGAACGACCTTTGTATACTGAATACTGTTATTGATGGAGGTGTTGGGCAGAGCGCAAGTTTCAGAGATCATCTCTTCAGGTGTTCAGAACATGAGTAAACACACACATAAAAAAAGGTTGAGCAAATCAAAGAAAATGGAGCAACGCCTGTTGATCCTTTTACCAAGGAAGCCATGGACTCACGCAAATGAAAAGTCTCTAGTGGACTTGAATCACACTAATTCACAATGGTATCAAATAACTATTTGTTGAAGAACAATATGTCACAACATTCCTACTGTTCAGTTTTATGATTATCAAACCACTCGGGTCGTTGCAGGGAACGGCATGGCAGAATGACTGACCTGCTCTGGTGCCATCTGTTAAAAACAGGGACTAGAAATCAGCATGTGGACGTTTCTCACTGGCATGCTCATGCTCTCCCTTCAGGACACCAGGAGGTTTTAATAAGAGACGACATCTCCTGGCCACACTCAGCATGCCTAAACTTAACTTTAACCCTAACGTGTGTTCGTGTGTAGTACGATCTAATGGCAGACTCATCACTTCTATGAAAGCTTGTGGACTATGCATCTTGCCAAACCAGGTCAGTAATTTGAAAATCAAGAGATAGGAAAACAAGATGCTCTATGTTTGCACCATGTTAAACGCATATACCTAACTTTTGAACGTGGAAGTTTAGCGTCTAATGTGACAAGTGACATTACTTGCATTGTTAACCGTCGTCTTAAAAACGTTATTAATCATGGCCCTTAAGCAGACAGCTATTAAATATAGGTAACCGTTATCAGTTGGTGCATTAAAAACAGGTAAATATACCATGCAGACAACTAGCCAATTCTAAAATAAGTGTTCAATCAATTAAACGTTATTTAAGAATGAAAGCTTCAATGTAATCGGATAAAAATAATCTGCTTGGTGGTATAAGCAGGCTAATAAAGCCTTGCCATTAGACGCCATCACGGATGGTGACTGATACCTGGTAGGCTATAAATGGAATCAGCATGTCATTTGTCAGGTTCCAGTGACCAAACAGATGCGGCCATATCCTGCGCATAGCAACCAGACATTTCAGTCAGTGATCAAGCCAAGAGGGCATCGCCACACTAATAACATACCATAATTACAAATGTCACTTACCAAGTGTAAATAGCGCTGAAGCTTAAGTCATTTGTAGATGGCAAATGAAGTTTCCCCTAATCTCGGTCGTATGTCTTGCCTAAGTTAAATCAGTCGCAAAGTGTATTCGTCGTAAAAATCAAAAACACGAGATTTCCTAAATTCAAATTGTGAATGGCACTGATGGATATTTTTTTTGTAGAAAAGACCAAACTCCACAATAAAATAGTAACAGGATTCCCGAACAACCAAAAACCGTCTAAAGTAAATGCAGTCTATAGTTGAAAGTAACGCGCGGGTTACGGTGTTTCGTCTTCTGGGTGTGTTCAGCATTCGCTTTAACCAGAATCTTAAGTAATAGTACTGTTAAAAGAATGCAGCATGACAACACAAGGCTGGAATCGAGTAGATTTGATCAAATTTGCAGAAAGCCGGGTGTGAGTAGGCTATATCCAAATCCACGCTGCTTGCTACCGTAGGTAGGTTACTCTACTGAGTGCATCAGGCATGGTGGCTAACGAAACTTCTGTCTCTTCACAGCTGGACGGTGCTTGTTCGAACCTATTCGAACTGGCGACAATAAAAGGATTAGCAAAAATAGTACCTAAAATAATACATTTTGAGTTCCGTCTTCAAAATAAAGGCCCAGGATAGGAAGTGATGCAAATTGATACAAATTGTAAAATCTCAACATATGTGTCCAATATAATGCTGAACAACATTGGAATGTTGTTATATACACATAAAATGAAGGTCTTATAATTATAACTTATCATTAATTTTAATAAGGGTCACCTCAAGCTTCTTTGCATTCTGTGAGAGGAAGTTGTCAACCATGATGGAAAGATTTTAGGGCCTTCTTGTTAAGTTTGAACTTAAAGAGGAACTGTGTAGAATCCTGCCTTTAAACTAGGGGTGGGCAAACTACGGCTTGAGGGCCGAATGCGGCACGCGAGGCAGTTGCATCCCGCCAGGAAAGGTAATAAAAATGTTCTGAGGGGAATTAAAAAACAACTCACCAGCCCATTCATATACATCTGATTCAGAATTTAAATTATTTACACATTATAAGGGATCTACTGTATATGTATGGCTTAAATTTTTCCCTTTTCTGGCCTGCAAATCATTGATAATTAACAAATTCCAAAAACAATTGTGGCTCTCCATTTAATTTCAAAATCCTGATGTGGCCCCTGAGCCAAAACATTTGCCCTCCACTGCTCTAAAAATAACACAACTTGTCACCTAGTTAAATTACTTTAAGGATGGTTTAGGGTGGTAAGGATAGTACTGCAACGTTCTGAAGTGAGTATTAGAAGATTTCAAGTCATACAAATTGAAAGACCAGTAAGAAAGGTGGAATGGGGGATATTTTAGACACTTTAATTACTTTTGTATAAAATATTATTTGAAATGTGAAATTGTAAATATCAATTTGCAATTCCCCAGTGGTTTATCATCATTGTTACAAAACATAAATTTACTCAAACACCACCTTAACCCCACTTTTCCTAAAGGGAGAGTGTGGCAAACATAGACTGTGAAACGATAACTCAAAGCCTTGATGAACCTTGTCACATTATTCAAGATTTCCCATTAAATGGGTGAAATTCACCTTCCCTATGGTTTAAATGTCCACAGCGATCAAAGGCAGCATATAGGTTAGAGGGGGAAATGGAGGCGTTCCTTGTTATTGGTAGCAGGACAGACAGTGGTTTTGGGGTTAATCCAGATGCAGATTTTTTATAGATATGGTATACAGTGACTTTTCAAAGCTACAGATACAGGGAATGAACGCTGACCCAATGGAATTGGACTGGCAATCCTCCTACTCCATTCTCAGCTTCCAGGATGAAGTCAGGTTGTCACAGGCAAAAACATGGCCGCACAGACATTTGTATACCACCAGTAGCATAGTCACTGAAATTGTATTAAAATTTTTAAATGTTAGTGTTTCTTTTGGTTGGATAACGGACATTCTCATGGAATATTTGATACAGCCCATACTTTCCCACACAAACAATGGGGAAGTATCTCCATTGTCATTGGTTTTCAAACAACATTTTGAGTCCAGGTTTCAAATTATTGCATTAATTTGTTTCCTAGGTTTGAGCCTTTACGCTAGGGCTGTCCTAGATTGATTCACATTTTGGTTGACTGAAAGCCTAACCGTCATATCGGGTCAGTCCTAGTCAACATTGTCTTCTTTGGGATCACATCTCCCTGAATAAAGTAAGAGGTCTTTGATTGCATTTTAAAATGTTGTGGTATTTTATTATGGTGTGTAAGTGTTTACTATTAAGGGAGACATTTACTGTAAATTATAATGTAGTTCATTCAAGCATTATCTCTCCATACATCAAATAATGTATTATTTTTCATGTAAATACCAAAAATTAAAACTCTCTTGATTTGTGGGCAGGGTGGGAGAAAGATCTACCCAAGCATGGGTCCAGCAGGCTGTTTTGATCCACTGACAATCAGATTTAGTCTGACATTTTTTAAAAGGGTGAGATTATTGTTGATTGGTCTAAACATATTTAGTAGAGTCACCAAGGATGGTACATCTCTCCCACCTGGATGAGATAGAGACTCTGTTATCAGTATGTGCATATTTTCTTCAATGCGAAGAAAACATTTGCCAAAATGTGTTTATGATTACAGATGTGAGTGCTAAATACCTGTAGTCATTCCAGCAAGACACTATGATAGAGGATTTGAAACAGGCAGGGAACTGAAAATTGGTTAAGTGACATGTTGGAAGAGCTGGTCATCACAGTATTTGAGTGAGGCAAAATAGACTCTGTCCAGACTGGCTGGCTGCTCTGTATGAAAGCAGCCTTTGCCAAGCTGGGAGGATTTGGGACCTTTATTTTGAAGGCGAAATGTAAATTCAACTACCTTTCTGTGGTAGCATCACAGTGGTAGCTTGGCTTAGGTCTGTGAAGGGAGGTGCTACAGACAGTTTCTGACAAATGGCAGGTTGGTGGCCGAGAAAACAGATGTATTTTCTAGAATATAATATCATGCAGAGAGAGAGAGAGAGAGAGAGAGAGAGAAAGAGGGGTCAACCATATGACAGGTGCTGTTTCCAGGTGCTGTTTGCATGTAATGATATTGTTGTCTGGTTGACCTCATCTGTATCTGCAGCACAACGACGTGCACTCTCTCTGTCTCACACACACACACACACACAGGCCAAAAGAATAAAACTCCCTTAGAACATCTGCCCTCTATCTGTTTGCACTGCCCTGTTTACAGCAAGCTTCACTTACATTCAACTCAAGAAGTATTGGTACCCTTCATGAAATTGTGCACAAGGGAATGGAAACAATAAACACAAACGATTAGTTGTGTTTTGTCAAACGTAAGGATTGCATAATATACAGATGGAGTGCACGGACAGTATGGCTCAGTGAGGGCTTCTTTTGTGCAACCTTTCCAGCTAGATTGTTTAACATTGGGGTGGTGCCAAATAGTTGATTTCAAGACATAATAACTCTGATATTCCACAGGCTTGGCAGTTCTGAAACTGTGATACTTTGATTCTACTTTGCTTCCCTCACCATCTTTACTACTGTGAATCGGGGCAACATGTCCGTCAAATTGGCAAATTTGCAACTGTTACAACTTTTTGATTATGGTCCCGACTGTGCTTAGTGGTATTTGCAAATCTTTGTTTTTTTTATACCCTTTGCCTGATCTGTGTGGGTCAACAACTATCAGGCACCTTTCAGCTGAGAGCTCTTTGGTTTTGTTCATGGGGATCAATACGAAAAGGGATTTTTATTTGTGCTACTTGAACTTACACCACAGAGAAACAGGAACATGTGAAAGAAAATAGTACTACTCAATAAAATGTCTTGATTTTATTATTGTGTTGAAACGAAAGCCCCACTTAAGTTCGAGCTCAAACTATGCCTCATTGTTTGTGTTGTTTATTCATCTTTAGTAAATGTCATGAGAATTTAAATCGGTGGTTGCTGGGTGTTTTGTAAAAGCACTTTGTGACAACTGCTGATGTAAAAAGGGCTTTATAAATACATTTGATTGATTGATTTTAGAACATATATAATATAAATAAGATGGTATACATTGATAATATAGAACACAATACAATAGGGAATTCATTTAATCCTTATTGCCATATTTACGAAAGCAATTGCTTTTTCCACAAGTTGGCACCATTTGTTTTTACCGTTTGAGCATCACAGCACATATTTCGTTTTTGTGCTGCGTCCTCCCTGGTATCCTAGTAACCATCGGTTAGCTCAGTGGGAGGGATTCAAACAAAAATAATTAAACAAAATAATTTAAAACTACATGTTTTTATTCATTTTATACAAACAACCAACGCTGATAATATATTGGCACATTTTAAATATCCAAACATTTATAAAAATATGTAGTTGTACATTTTATTTGAAATAAGTAAATTCTTCGTCCCCTAAAATAGGAATGATATGATCCAAAAGTGGTTTCCGGAAACATACTTCGCGCTTTGAGTTTGAAAGGTGCAGTAAATAACTATTATATGTAACGTTAACTAGTTTCTTATTAGTCAATATAACTACTTATTGCTACAGTAACTATAATTCTGTGGATTATTGATTTTATTAACCCGTTTGGCTCTCAGGCTGTTTGCGCGATGCTAGCTTGGGAAGTCAATTTGTAGCTTTTTTTGTAGAAGTATACGGTACTGTAGTTTTCTAGCGAACGTGAATACTAGTTAGCAAATGTTTGCTGTTGCTAGTCTAGATACATACGCCATGTGATTTAAATGTATCAATGATAAACTGCTTTATGTTAACTTAAACCTGGTTATATGAAATTTACATTTATTTCGACCACTAATCCCAACTTTAGAACTAACCGCTGACGATGGAAAACTTTATCCTCTATGAGGAAATTGGAACTGGAAGCAGGTCTGTGGTTTATAAAGGGAGAAGAAAAGGGAGCATCAATTTTGTTGCAATTATTTGCAGTGACAAGTCAAAAAAACCTGAAATTACAAACCACGTAAGTGTCTTTTGCCTTTTACTCACATCTCTCAACTGACAACTGAGAAACACTGACCACGTTATTTTTCAAAAGGTGAGGTTAACCCACGACTTAAAACATGAAAATGTGGTGACCTTCTACGAGTGGTATGAAACCAGTAACCATCTTTGGCTTGTAGTGGAGCTGTGCACAGGTGAGATGCTAATTGTTAGTATGTTGAACTTCATTTGTTATGATTGTAAATTATTCGTTTATAATGGTCATTGATAATTTCTACACATTTTAGGGGGTTCTCTGGAGGCAGTCATTACCCAGGATGAATGCCTGTCAGAAGATGTAGTGAGGGATTTTGCCATCAATATGGTCAAGGGTTTGAGATACATACATGATGCTGGCATCGTGTTCTCTGACCTCAGTCCTTCCAAGGTGTGGTACAGTCTATATGCTCTAAGTCTAAGTATTATTTGATATTCGTTCAATTGCCCAAACCATCCAAAAAATGTTACACACCACAAGATTCCTACTCAATAGATCAGTACTGATTGTTCCTGTTCCCCCACAGATCCTGCTGGATGGTCCTGGCACGTTGAAGTACTCCAACTTCTGCCTGTCTAAAGCGGAGGGGGAGAATTTGGAGGAGTTTTTTGCTTTAGTCACAGCAGAAGAAACCGATGGAGGGTATAGCAAAGAAAATACACCTAGAAGAATTATCAAAAACAGAATCCAAGGTGTACAAAGCTAAATCCAATCGTATTTTGTAATAATATTTCCCTGTTTTCAGTTATTTTGGATAACACGTGTCTGGCTTTCTTCTTCAGGGTCTCCAATATACTGTGCGCCAGAGGTGGTCAATGGAGGGGACTCGTCTGTCAGTAGTGATCTGTGGGCCCTGGGATGTATATTCTATGAGATGTTCTCAGGTGATCATCAAACCACTAGGCTGTTTCCAGATCCGTCCTCTGGCTCAGTTCATCACTCATTGTCAAGCCACTTAGTTGTTAGTGCGCAGCACAAAGTCATTGATTACCATTCGTTACAGAATTACAGTATCATCTCCGTATCGAAATACTTCTGTTTTGTTGTGGTCATTCCTCAGGAAAACCACCCTTCTTCTCTGAGACCTTCTCTGCACTGATTGAGCTGATATTACATGCGGATCCGCCATCTCCTACACAGCGGGGTACAGCAATCGGTTACATGGCCTATCAAAATGGCTTTCAATGGAATTGCTTGTTTTATTTAAATTAGGTTTACTCAAAGCGCAACCTGTGTCTGTATTATATTGGTTTTAAAGGGGTGTCCTCCGGCAAGCCTTCAGAAGAGTTTCAAAGCTTGATTAAAGGTCTGCTGGAAAAACACCCCCAGAAGAGGTATAGGACATTCCAACACCAAATCAGATTATAACATTTGACGTATAAGTGCACAAGAAGAGGATTTCTGCTCTTTTGGGGTTTTCCTCAGGATAACCTGGACTCAGTTGCTGGCCCACCCGTTCTGGAGAGGAGCGCTTTCTGAGGTCCATACCAGCTTTGAGGGAGACCTCTCATTCAGTTCCAGGTGATGTTTTTGTTTTGGCGTATAGCATCAGTTTCTGTTACTCTACTTGTTTCCATGTCCATTACTACAGTTTTCATTGTGCAGTTACACAAGTATAGGGTGAAGTATTTTAGTACGTTTGTAGTTTTGTTCACTGGAGTTCATATGGAGTTATATTAGTTGCTGTGAACTGACTTGCATATGTCTGACATATCTTTTGGCTGCAGTGTGGAGAGGCAAAGAGTCTGTTCCTCTAGCCAGTCATCAGCAGTGAGATCAGTCTCAGTCACCTCCCTGGGTCCAGGAGAGAAGAACAGGGGGACTCAGGGAAGGACAGCGGGGGGCGAGGGGCCAGACTTTATGCACCCCAACAAATCGTTCCGATTAGGTGATGTTTTAGTGACGCCGTAGGCAGACATGTCGATGACAAGTTTACTTGATGTGTGTTAAAATGATTCGTTCTTCTTTTCCTAGACAATCTGACAGAGCTTAGACCAAAGAGTGCGTTGGACAAAGATGCTAGGGAATCCATATTTCTCCTCAGGTATGATTAGCTGGGCTGAAATAATGGTTGGATTAGTAAAAATAATTAAGGTTGCCATTTAGGCAGCAGGTGAGGCTGATATAGCAGTGTGGTTTTAGCATTGTGACTGTAGTTATACCGTATACTGTATTAACCTGCCATGTCAAGTGCCATTCAGGGTTGAGGCTTTCAGTTTGTCCTTCATGAATTCCAAAATACAAATGGTGGGAACATTTTGGCGAATAGTTGGTGGAAAAACAAATGTATCTTGTTCGCCACCACATAAAAAAAATCTATCTGATAACATCATTAATTAGTAAAACTGTACTTATTTTATTTTTAGTAAATGTCTCTAATTTTTTTCATCAATCAGCTCTCGTCCAACTCCAAGAATGAGTTGCAGTGCAGGAGATACATCAAAGAAGTCACCATTTCCTCAAGTAAGTTCTACTGCAATTAAAGAGCCAATGGACTGCATGGATTCCAATAACTTTAAGTTAGGAATAGTTTTCAACGTTTTTCTTTGGTTACTACTGTTTCTTAGTCTTTGTCGCCCTCCACAGCATTCTCAATGAATTGCCACTTTTCAGTTATTCTGTTGTCCAGTTGAATAACCGTGAATCATGTCACATGCTGATAATGAAAACATAACTGTGGTTACTCCTCTAGCCCAGCGTTATGGACAGTGGTCTTAATGGCATCAGTTACTGTGTTAAGGATCTGGTGTACACTGACTCTGACCTGATGGTCACCCCTATTATGGACAACCCCAAGGTACAGAGCAGACACTCAATAAGTCAAGTGACTGTGGATGTACGCTGATCTGTGTCTAACAATAGCAGAAAAAGATAGTTTTACCTCAAAATGATTTATTTATGACTAAATAGGAATATTTCCTGTTAAATTAGATTCAGAAGACTGCTCCAGTGCGATATGACTCAAAGACTTTGTGTGTCCCAGCGTACTCAGGTAAATGCATGTCATCCGGTATCCTGAAGGCTTTAGTACCGCTGGTCCTAAATCGTCTACACAAGCGCATGCATTCACACTTAAGAGTCTGATTGACCGCTGTTGGTTCACTAACCTCCGAATCCCATTCAATAGCAGAGAAGCTGTCCTGTATGAGCCCAGAGGAGTGGAGGGAGTTCCTGCAGCTGTTGTGCTCCTCTCTAGAGGCCCCCGGGGATAAGACCACAGCGGGGGCCCGCTCCAGACTCAACCTCCTGTGCTATCTGTGTGTCATCACTGCCCACAAGGACACAGCCACCAGGATCATCCACTCCCACCTGGTAAGGGGTGGCACGCCGTCTGCCCAGCTGACAACATGCCCTACATGCCTGGCATTCCTACCAGAGTGACCACCGTTCTAATAGGGCGGGGCAAAGGGAATCTGCTGGCTACCACCGTTCTAATAGGGCAGGGCAAAGGGAAGCTGCGGGCTACCACCGTTCTAATAGGGCAGGGGCAAAGGGAATCTGCTGGCTACCACCGTTCTAATAGGGCAGGGGCACTTTGGCCACGCTCTCAGAGGACAACTCTCAGAATCACTGAACACCCTTTGGCCCTGCTGCGGTTCCTGAAGTGTTAGGGAGACTGTGGCACCATGACACCCTCAGAGGGAAACTATACCATGTGACCCGAGCTCACCTCAGCCACAGAACGTGTTGACTTCATCAACGGGAAGCTGAAACAGTAGTCAGCTAGGTGGGTGCAGGAAGTCAACACTGTTATTTCCTCAACATAGTAAGAAAATGAATTTCCTATTTCCTGTTCTTTCATCAGTAACTACAGCTGTGTCCAGAGAACTGCTGGGTTTCAGAGACCCTTGCTGTATGAGAACACAAAGACCAACTCTGCTGCCGATAATATATTATTGCGTTTTGACATGTGGGTTATCCATCTGGTGAAATTTAAGCCTCAATTCTCTTTTATTCATTTTTAATGAAATGTCTAGACTGAGGATTCATTCAGGCAGAATAATTCCATCTGGAAGAGAAAGTCTAACCACTAGATGGCCTGCCAGGGACACTACTTACTCATATTGAACTGACAAAACACTCACAAACATTGGCATTGTAGGGTTAGCTAGTTTGCCTGTCAAACGTTTACAAAGAATTCCGACATAATGGCCAGTCTTTATTAAGTGATGTCCTGGATGCACCCACCTTGACTGGCTTGCGTCTGGACCAGTTAAGTGAAATTGATGAACTAGCGGTTAGCCCACCGAACAGATTTACATTCATGTACAGCAATTGCTACATATTATGGTTGATCCCAAATGTCCCCCTATTTATTCACACATTAGTACGTGCCCTGGTCTCAGGTACCAGACCACTGTCTAGTGAATAAGGTGCCATTTGAGACGCGGCCTACACACCGGCAGCTATGTGTCCACCAACTGCCTTTCGGTTCTCTCCCTTTGTGACAGTTCCCTGTGCTGACCCAGCAGCTGCGACTTGCACCTAACTGGGACGCGTGAGTTTTTTTCTACTTCCATCTGCTCAACCCCCACATACATGCAGCCACTCTTTGCGTTCCCCCGTAGGCCAGTGCTCGGAAGGAATGTTCTGCTTGTTCCGTAACCTGCTGCACTAGCCTTCCCGAAGATCTGGTTTGCTGTGAATCCTTGTAGATTTAACAACCTTTACATTTTCAGATGATTTAAGAGTTTTTTTGGGGGGGGGGATTAAGTAAAGAAATTTAGGGGGCTGCATGTAAATACACCCCCCCCCTTCCCGTCTCCTATACTTACTACTCTGTGGTGATTCATTTCTTTAGGAAATATCTGTTTTATTTCTGTAGCTGTTTTACATACGGTTATAACCGGCTCCTGTTTGTGTATTCCTGGAAGACTATCAGCATTTTCCGCTTTGAATGGATGTTTGACGTGTGTGTGTGTATTCCAGGAAGACAAGGGTGATGCGGGTGCTGGGTCTGTTGGCGTCCCACTGCAGCAAACTCAGAGAGGAGGCCCCTGTCATCGAGGTTAGTGGAACTGTCAGTCTGACATAATGCAGCTGCCCTGGGCAGGGCCCCTGCGTGCTATTGTCACGGCGTCTGGGCCCCTGCATGCTATTGTCACGGCATCTAATGTCCCGCTTGTCCCAAAATCTGTCGTTTTGTCAGAAGTGATGCACTGTTTAGGGGATTGGTTGGCCTTTCAGGGCTCATTCCGTGTGTAAATATATAGAGCTGTGTATCAAAGACCTTACAAACCAGAGCCCACTGTTTAGAGTTCATAATGCCATATACCCATCAGTCTCTTACACACAGACGCAATTTCAGACGCGTGAAAAGAAATGAGCACATGTAAAAATGTGCTCAGCGGAAATCTCCTGAAAGGGGTACCGTTCACAGCCGAGCCACGTGAGTGTAGCCCGGAGGAAGGGCACCAGCGTGGGCCGAGTGTGGTGAAGTACCGGGCCGGATCACCAGGTGCCACTGTAACCCAGCAGCACCGACCCGCCGACGCACCTGCCCAAACCTGTTCATGAAGCCGTTAACAAGCCCTCAAAGAAACCCACGGAAACGGCATTGTGGTTGAATCAGGGGAAATCAACAGGATTGTATTTGCCGCGAGGTACCGCGGCCCCCGCCCGTGTGCCGCGGCACACCGCCATTTTCTGCGGCCGTCGGTGAATTTCCCACCTCAGCTATAAACTATATGCTGGGAGGTTTGAGAGCAGGAGGTATACGACCGTTATACAAAATGGCCGCCGTTGGTCGGAAAACGCCACAGTATGGCGCAGAGACTTTTTACTTTCCACAGTGTTCTTTTCTAAAGATGGCCCCTCCTCCACCCCCACCACCACCACTCTGGGCACAGATAGCTCATATTACTGGTGTCACCGATCCCAGAGGCTCTGCAGGGGTTCTGTGTCTGACGGTCAGCCGGCAGTCATGGCGATTTCAGCGTCAGGG
>JACXGK010004806.1:12394-23580 GCA_016801125.1 Novumbra hubbsi
ACTCCAACATCATTTTAATTGAGTGTTATCTTCTCAGCAGAGGCAGTACTTTCCTGTGCCACCAAACCCCTAACTCGGACACTTTCTCTCTCTCTCTCGTGGCGCTGCACACACAGCCTCTGCGATCTCCATCCTGCGTCCCCTAGAAAGGGTCTGGGTGGGCCATGCTGTCCGTCCCTCATGCCTCCCCCGTCTCCCTCCTCCTGTTGGGTTTAATCAGAGCCCGTTCCACTTCCACAGGTGCAGTCCTCCCTCCTCAGCTCTGAAGGAACCACTGAGTTCTGTGGCCAGTGAATACAGCCGTTTGTTCTGTAGAGGCTTGTTCCTGTGTCTTTTGCGACTGTGTACGGATTGTTCTGGTAAATGACCTTTGCTGTAATCTTTTTTTTCTTTCTTTTTTTTCATTGCTCCAAAAACTTTTAGGTTAAGTTGGTAGTCATGTTTTATTCATAACCAACACATTTGTAATGATTTGAGTTGATTATTGCCTGCTGGCCAATGCAGTCTATCATATGTACATCTGATAACGAGGCAGAAACCATTGGTGATTTATGGTGGGGACCATTGGCTTATGTAAGCTATGGAAGGTCCGAGGTCAGGTGTGTCACAGCCCCTCAGCCCTGCATCAAACGCCTGTCCTCTCCTGAACAGCTGTGGGGTATTGATCCATAACACTACAGCATGGCAGGTCACCTTTAGTCAATCTCTGTTTGTTATTAGCTGGCTTCCTCCATCAATAAGACATTAGGGCATGTCTGTCTCTTATGTCTGTCTGCCTGCTTTGTCGACTTGCCAACGTTTTCGGAAGATGCAGCCACCTCACAGTACTAAATCATTCCACGGACATTTCGTTGAGTACGTCGGTCAATTGCGTTTAAATAAACGTTGAACCCCACCGAACGAGGCGATAGTATCCCTTCTGAATGATTTCCTCAACTCTTGGTGTGATTTGTTTTAATGCCCGCCGAGTGGGTTTGGGTCGCCTGGCTCTGGTCCAGTGTTGTGTACTGAACCAGACGTGAGATCTGATGGTGCTGATGGGGGGGGGAAACCTTGGTTTGGAGCTAAGCGAGTTCCCGTTGCCTTGAGAAAACCGGTCTCTTTGTTTCTCACTCGCCTTCTCTCTCCCCAAGCCTCTTTGGGATGCTTAATGTTGCGTGGCCTTCAACTGCCTGCAGTCTCAGTAGTTTTAAAGCTCGGCTCTCTACGTGGATGGGGTGTGTGGTGGCAGGGGTTGGGGGGTAGTTGGGGATGGCGTGTGAGGGGATAATGATGCGTTCGGGGGAGATGGACGTGTGGCGTGACTCCGACTCAGCCTGTTTGTTTTCCGTGAAGAGCAAATTGTCCCTCCGTGGCAGGACGCCTCTCCTGCCGAAGCCTCGCTTCTCCCCCGTATCAAACGTGAGCCGCAAACATCTGTCCCCCGCAAAGTCATCATTTATGTTATTTACCGGGCAGCGCCGCAGCCAGCCGCGCTCCCAGTCTGACGCCCATTTGCATAGCCCCCTGCTGGGAGCGCTGCCGCAGTGAGGCCGGCAGGTCCTCCTCCATTCTGAGGAGAAGGAGACGAAGAAAATGCTAATTCCACAAATGAGCCAGTTAGGGTGTGTGTTATTGCGTATATGTGTGTGTGTGTGTGTGTGCGTGTGTGTGTTTTACTGAGGAGGTTATTATGTGGTTCCATCCAATAACACCATAATTATGTCTGTGGAGTCTAATCATCGCCCTGCCATAGTCCCGGCTTAGCCCTACCTTAGCTCTACCTTAGTCCTCTCCGGTCTTTTTCTTGTTAGGATTAATTTCAATAGAGGCTGGTAAACTCTGATCGCTGGACAGTGTGGGACAAGAGGAGTATTCTCTATTCCTCTTCCTAACGGTTGGTGAAGTGTCCTGCTGTAGAAAGTGGAGTTGACAACATGTATTCGTCGTTGACCCTATGCTCACCATAGGATATCATGTGGTCTGCATGGGTTAAAGATGGCATTGATCGCCTGTCAAGCAACGGAGTCTTATAGGCAGTTTTGGCAGATATTGACTATTGGTTAGGTCATCAGACCGGAAAGGCTGTTGATTTGCTTTTTAAGTATGTCACTTAACGCTGTAAGTGACTCCTATACATCGCTATGGATAAGAGCACAAGCTAAATGACTGAAATAAAAAATGTCCACGCATTGATGCAGTTTTGTGGTCAGTAATGCACAATAACATTGGCCCAGACACTGAAGTATTGCAAAGGGTGGATGTCCGATGAAATACCTATAGTATATGGGAGGTGGGTGATTAATTCTTGCAAATTTTTTTACCATTTATTTTACTCTTCAACCTGACATTTGTTTGGGGATAGATTCATTGGGTAAGGTCTACTAGCTGTTTCTGGGTTGTGTAGTTTTTACACTTTGCTAAACCACGGTGAATGTGCTAACTATAAGTTACTCTGACTAAGAGAGTTTGTTAGATTACTGAAATGTAAGTGTATCGTCTGCTATAGCTGAACAGCATACACAATATCAAGTTTTTACAGGTGACCTAATCAGAAAGTGAGTGACGTATGTTATTGTATTCTTAAATCTCCAGGCTGTTGCCATGTTTGTTGAGCTGATCAGAGAAAACTTCAGGAACAGCAAACTGAAGCAGTGCTTGCTGCCACCCCTAGGGGAGCTACTGTATCTCATTGCCACGCAGGTGAGAAGCATTGCTGATGTTTTATAAACTGTGCGAGAATTAAATTACAGGGATTAAATTACTGGGAAATCAATGCATTTTTTAACAATGAATCCACTCCTTTAATAAATGAATCAAATGTATTTCATAAAGTCCTTTTCATTATAATTTCTCTCAGCAGGCTTTATTACAAATATTATTTTGTGTTTTTCTATTTTTCGAAAATATAAATAAAAAGAATACTAATTTATTAATTAAATCCAAAGTCCACAAAGGTATTGAGTAAAATGGGTCTACTGTAATGCTCTCTAATACTCAGTGCAGATTCTGCAAGAATGTGTATATATTGACAGATCCCAAATGATATTGCTTGACTCAGCTTTTTGTACTAGTTTGATGCCTGCCTGTTATGTAACTTAATAGCTATAGTATATATTGTTTTCCCTTTCCTGTTTAAAGTGTTCCATCTCGTTCTGGTGGCACACTTGTAAAAACAAAACAGATCGAGGCCACTCATTTCTGTGATGGTGGTATCTTGAGTGTTTATTCCGCTTTCGCTCTTAGCTCTCCTGTGGTTCAGGGTCACTCGGTACCAAATACCTGCAGTGGCCAATGACTTTATTGGTTCAATACCCAATATGTCTAGAAGGGGTTTCAAAGTTGTAGAAAGTATTTGAAGAAAAGTACTTGTGAAGGAATTGCAAGTTATGGATCCACAGCATATTGACACACCCAAAAATGAACTATTGCCCAATTTATGTTGAGCTTGAGAATCTTGTGAATTTTGCACCATCGCCGGGGAGTAATATAGAGAAGCCGGCATGTTTTGAAAAGCAAGCTATTTTCAAGGCTCTTAAAATCATTATTACTGCATGATTGACAAAATGTCTGAAAGGGATTGGTGTGCTGATTGGTGCACTGTAAGCAACTGTGTTGGAGCAAACATGAAAACAACAACACAGAAAAAACAGATAGACAGCATAAAACAAAAAGTTATTAGAGTGCCTAAATAAAGCGGACCTTAGGTGAAAGACGGACTTGCGATTAAAGGCCCCTCTGAAAATGAGTGTAGTCGTAGTGTTTATTATTAAAGTTATGAACAGGGTGGGAATGTGGGACCACTTCCACCCTTGGGTGTGAGCAATGTGAGCACCCAAAGGGATGTTTCAAGGGGTAAAGTGATAATTAGCTACTACAAAAAAACTAAAATGAGTGCGTAGACGTTTGTAGTGCATAAATATTTCACGAAATAAAAAGGTGTTTAAACGCTATTTACCTATTGTTTTGCTCCATTACATTGTTTATCATAAACACACATTAAACTTGGAATATGTTTTGAAGCAATGCTTCAGATTTCTTTTTTTTTTTTCTTTTACCAACTACATCGACACACATTCCCTTACCAGCACCAAAGTCATTTCCAAGTTCCCAAATTTGTTCAAGAGCAACAGCGTGTGTGAATATCGGGGCTTATTTATTTAGCCTAATTACGCTTGCTACTCCTGCTTTGTTTTGCCCCTAATTGTACCCCCAATGAGCCACAGCAGAAGTCCTCCCACAGTAGTCTCAACTCACAGCTCTTCCCTTTCCGCCTCCCTCCTCCCCATCTCTTCCCTCGCTCCCTGCAGGAGGAGAAGAAAGAGCACCCAGGAGAGCCGTGGGTCGTTCCTGCTGCCGCCTACACGGTGTTAATGAGGTGCCTTCGGGAAGGGGTAAGACTACTGCGCCTGCCTCGGCAGGGGGGCCGGCCGCGGAGGGGTGGGGGAGTTCTGCGCGGTAATGATCCGCCCGCAAGGGCCTACAGGCGTTGTTTGCCAACTGCAAGTCAAGGGCAGGCAGCCGACTCAGTCATCAGCCCCTGTCATGCACCTGCACCAAGTCCCGGATGGATGGGTCCTTGTCGTGACCTCGCTGGCAATTAAAGACGGGTGGATTGACGCTCGCTCTCTTGCACGCGCGCACACACACACACACACACACACAGGCTGTGTCTAGTAGTGTGGCAGTCACCCAGACAGTCATTCTGCCCATAGGACTGTTTATTTGGATCCCCATTAGCTGATACCATGGCGACAGCTAGTCTTCCTGGGTTCCAGCGCTTAACGAAAAGTACATTAAGGGCAGGTAAAACGCTACAATTTACATACAGTACATTGAACGGAGAGGCACACAGTCTTTGCACACAAGGCTGTACACAAAGTAAAATATCTGCAACTAAGGACAGAATTTTACGGGATTTCCCTACATTTTGGTGAATGTCCAGAATTGGGTGTGACAGTGTGTGTGACAGTGTGTGTGACAGTGTGTGTGTTACTGTGTTGTGTTACTGTGAGTGAGTAGGCTATTTAGTGTCCGAGTTGGTGTCCAAGTTGGCTCTATGTTGTTGTGTTTCTATACAGTACTCTTCTGTTTTAGGTTTGGGGACAATGACAAAACCCCTGGTTGGGTAATTATGGTGTGAATTACTTTGGGAGAGTGTTAAAAATATATTTTGCGGGTAACTGAGTTCTATGTTTTTTTTTTTGTGTAGAGAAGATTTAGAGTAATTGTTACAATAATACAGTACTTCTCATGAAACCAATAACTAGTGCATTAAGTCTCTCTATGTTTGCCCAAGAAATACTGGAATGCATACTAATGATGTTATTCTCACTATTGTGAATGTTAGTCTTCTGTTTGTTTTTAAGGGTAACTCAAGCTGCTCTGTTTAGAGCCAAAGCTTTGCAAGGATATTGCTGTACCTGCTCATACTATTGGATACTACTTAAGATGAAATAAGAACGGTACCTGAAAAAAACAAAGTTCATCTTAATGTAAAATGCAGAACATATTTTTCAACATACTTTTCCCTCTCTGGACAAAAACTTTGACAATATTAATTATCCATAATAAATTCAATGTGGAAACATTAGCATACATAGTCAATCTAGCTTCTAGTGGCACATGTTTGTAATCACAGAGTAAAAAGTAACAGGCCGAATGTTCCCTGAGGGACACAAGAGTGTACATTTCTGACAGTCTGTCATCATTCATTAAAGGACACTTTGTGTTCATGATATTATTTTAGATAATCATTAGGACTGCAGTGCAGGTAGAGTGTCCTTCTTAACATGCATGCTGACAGTTGTTAGGTAACAAAAAAAAGCACTATATTCTTTAGTGGGCAGTTAATGGTAAACCAATCAATGAATCAAGTTTATTTATATAGCACAATTCATACATAAAAGCAATAAAATGCGCTTTACAGGACATTAAAAGAGAAATACAATTTTAACAGTTTGATTAAAACAGACATGGATCAATTTAACATGTGCAGATTAAAATAAAAAATAAACCGAGATAAAAGGTTAAAGAAAAATTAAGAAGAATTTTAAAAAAAGTAATGAAAATTTAAAAGTCTGGTATAGGGATTCCATGTGGCTTTTAAAGTATCTATTAAAGCTATAGGGCACATTGTGAGGTCAAGCCCTCAGTCATAGGCACGTGTAAACATGAGTGTTTTTAACCCAGACTTGAAAATTGATAGGTTTGTGGCATGTCTAAGATCTTCTGGTAGCTTGTTTGAGTTGTGTGCCGCATAGCTACTAAATGCCGCATTGCCATGTTTAGTTTGGACTCTGGGCTCTACTAGCTTGCCTGAATCCATAGATCTTAGAGGCCTGCTTGGTTGATACTAGTCAATATCCAAATCTTCCAACATACATTTGTATTTTTCTGTATTCATAAGAAACATTATCTAACTTCTTAATAAAATACATTGAAGTAATTTATTTCAGAATCAACCCTAAACCTGTCAAACAGAAATATCACAATGCCTTGGGGTCACTTAGAAATGGCCTAATAAAATTGATCAGAAATGTTTAATTTTGTAAAAGATTATTGTAGCTGTTACGTTTTGTATTATTGTAGAAAGGACTGATTTCTAATGGAATATCTACATAACAAATTGAATTTCTGATAGCATACATTTTTATAAAAGGAATGTTTTGAGTGAGGAACAGAAGGGTTCAATTTGCAGTGGTCTCTTAAATCGAACCTTTCTGTTCCTCGCTTAAAACTGTCCTTTTCAACTTTTTTGTAAATGAAAGAAAAAGGTGCAGTGGTCTTTAATTTTCCAGAGCTGTATGTTAGCACAGTTAAAAACTTTCTTGAGTATCTGGAGCGTCAGCAATTGTGAGTTTAATAACGGTCTCAAAATGGCCAGAAACATAGAACTTTCTTTTGAAACTTGTCTGTCTATTCTTGCTTAGAAATGAAGACTATTCCATGCAAGAATTTGCAAAGAATCTGAACTCCCTACGAACTGTGCAAACTGGCTCTAACCAGAAAATAAATTAGTGGGAGGCCCTGGTGCACAACTGAGCAAGAAGACAAATACATTAACAGGTCCTTCACTGGCAGCTTAAATAAATAGCTGCAAAAAAACCTGTCTCTGTGTCAACCGTGAAGAAGCAATTCTGGGATGCTGGCATTTTAGGCAAAGTTGCAAAGCCATATCTCAGACAAAAGAATCTCACTTAAAAGAACACAGACACTAAACTGCAGGAGATTAGAAAAAAGTGTCATGGAACGACAAATCTAAGTGTTCAGATCACAAAGCAAATCAATTGTGAGAGACAGGCCAAATGTAAAGATGCTGAAAGAGTTCATTACGCCATCTGTCCAGCAAGTTAGAGGCAATGAGATTTTCCGGGGGTGCTTTGGTGGTGGTCTAAACTATGCAAGAACTATTTTGGGAAGAAGCTGTCAGCTGGTATTCTGTCTGTAATGGAGTGGCCAGCACAGTAATCGGATCTCAGCCTTTTTGAGAAAATAATGACATTTGGTTTTAAACTTTTCAACGGTAGGGTACAACCATTCAGACCCTTTGCCATGATACTTTAAATTATGCTCATGTACGTCCCTTGAGGTCCTACAATTGACATCTTTTGAGGTATGTAATTTCCCACAGTTGTCAGTCAAAGAGCAAAAATGAAGCAATGAGGTCGAAGAAATTGTCCATAGAACTAAGAGACAGGCTTATGTTGAGGCACATATTTGGAGATGGGAACCCAATAATTTTTGCAGCAGTCAAGGTCCCCAATAGCACAGTGGCCATCATCATCATACAGTGGAAGACGTTTGGAAACACCAACACTCTTCCAGGCCAAATTGAGCAATCAGGGGAGAAGGGCCATGGTCAGGGAGGAGGCCAAGGACACGATGGACACTCTGACAGAGCTCCAATGTCCAAAGGACATTCCAGAAGAACCATCTCTGCAGCAATCCTCCAGTCAGGACTTTATGTTAGAGTGGCCAGACTGAAGCCACACGTACTAAGTAAAAGGCACTTGAAAGACCCCTACAAAACACCTAAAGGACTCAGACAAGGGGTGTTTCCACCCATTCACCATCCCAAACCCAATCTTCCAAAAATCTATTATATTTAGGTCTAACTGCGCTAATCTCTGCCCCTAGCCGCCGGTCTTTACCCTTGCATAATTTAACATATCCGTAAATATTTAGGTATAATAACTGACAGGCATGTGGAAAACATCCTTAAATTTACCATCAAATAAAATGGCTGAAATTAGAATCAGGTCACCAAAACGGATGATTAGAAAATCATGAGAGTAATCTCACTTTCACACCTAGGGACCTTGCACAACGAGAGAGGGGGACAGTGGATGCATGTTCGTCCTATGTCGATGACGACATTGACCAGGACTGTTCTGTAGGAGTCTTCCGTAGGCACTATATGCAGAGGGAACGACGTTTGTTAATTAAAGGTTTTGTTCATTACAGACTCCGAGCTGTAACAAGAACAATGCTATCAGGAAAGTGGCATTGGGAGTCAGTGCTGTGCAAGTCTGTGTCTCCACCAGCCACCTTTACTAATAACAGGCTCCTCTATCAGAGCGCCGGGAGGGGGATATGACAGAGAAAAGGAATCACAGTAAACACGCACACAAACGCACACAAACACACACACACACACACCATGATGGTCTATTCTGGGACGTGTAGTGCCATAAACATTGGCGGTTAGCTCCCAGCTCTAATAAGAAAGGACAGTAATCAGGAAAGTGGAGAGAGGAGGGGGAACTGACTGACTCCTATTGTCACTTAGCCGCTGCCTACTGGGGGCTTTTTTTATTTATTTCTATTGAGCTATGATGTCTGCCATGACTGACACTTGCCTACTTCTCTAGGGAGAAGCCCCTCAGCTAAACACAGATTGAAGTAGAACTTTTAGAATAGGGTGGGAATTCTGGCTAAAAGTTTTGATTGGATGAATCCCGGCCTTGGAAATTATTCAGTCGGTACACTTCGTAAACAAGAACATATGGCAATTAGAGATTTTGATATGTTATTTATGGGAGAATATATTTGTACATTTCACTTAAAACCCTGGTTGCACTAATTTGATTTCCCTGTGTAATCTCATTTGCCTGCCAGCTCACTGTTGAAGCATCTTACAAAAGGACTAAATTGGAGGCTGTGGCTGGAACTTACAAAACAACCTCTGACATTTATGTATATTTCAAACTGATTTTACAAGGTAAACTGAAAACGCATTCTCATTTTCACCAATGACCTGGGGAATAGGTGCAAGAAAGGAAATGAATGAGCCAGTTGAAAGCTAAAGATGATCAGGTAGGTAGGTTGGAATCTAGTCTTGACACAAGGGTTTACACCCCTACTCTTACAATCAGTGTCATTGGATCTTTAGTGACCAAAGCGTCAGGCAACGGTTTAATGTCCCAACCCACTGGAATATGCAGGGCCGTGTTTTTTTCTAAAAGGTTGGAAGTAATATACCCGTTTTTGAATATTCCAGTGCGCACAGTTGGATCAATAATCTGTGGAAGCAGCATCCAACCAACCAGGCACTACCAAGACAAAGCCATCCTTCAAAACTATGTGCTTAAACAAGTGACTGGTGAGATAAGCCAGAGAGATCAACAATCACTTTGAAGGAGTTATAGAATTCAGTGGTTGGACGTGAAGTAATCAGTCAAACATACCAAGAACTCTGCATAACACTAGCATGGGAGGGAGGGTGGTATGAAAAAAAAACTGTTACTCAAGATGGATTATCTGAAAGCATGTGTTGGGAGCATGACAGTGAATGTGATGTGCGCAAAATCCTTATACTGCTCTTGCTTCAAACACACTATACCTTCCCTGAACTATGGTGGTGGTGGCAGCATCATGCTGTGGGAATGCTTCTTATTAGCCGGTGAATCATGTTCACATTTAAGGAAGAATGGATAGAGAAAAATAGAAATAAGGACTGCTGGAAATTTTGTTTTAGTCTGCTAGAAGCCAAAAACCTAGGAGAAAATTCAACTGAACAAAAAAAGGTTATTGCACCACAAAAGTGCCACAGCTCATTCAGGTATATCATAGCAAATGGGGTGAACACTTATACTGTTTTATGTTGTTAAAAGGTAGGACACAGTGAACAGACACTGGACAAGGGTTTAGGGGGCTTGAGGGCATTTTATTTAAGTATGAAGAGGAAGAGCGGGGAAAATCCAAAGCACACAAACCACTCTCCTGGGTTGGCTGCATTGTCTTCAGGGTAACCTCCTGGTGGCAGTTTGGGAGGAATCAGCGCGGGCAGTTGTAGTCTCTGTGACCCCCGAACCCTCCATTTCCTGGCTGTCTTTCTCCTACGGCTGCTACATCACTGCAGCATTGAGGGCCGCATGGCTTTTCACTTCATCTTTGTAGGCCTTTGCCCCTGCAGCATTGAGGGCCGCATGGCTTTTCACTTCATCTTTGTAGGCCTTTGCCCCGAGCTGCTTCTTGGGAGCCCTTAAATTACTCTCCTGATGAGGTCTCAATAGGGACCAGCTGTATAGGGGTGGGGCTGGCCCCGGAAGGATCCAGCCAGCCTTCTGTGGGGGCGTTGGTATGATGCTGATTCAGCAGGCGGGGGAGTGTTCACGCCACAATATTTGTAATTCATTTAGAAAGTTTTTGATTTTATTTTTTACTTACTGACATTATGGTCGATTTTGTTTTGATTTAAATCCATTTTGATTTCATGTGTTATCAATAAAATAGGGAATGAATACTTTTGAGAGCTAATGTAAATACGTAAATTGCTTCATCACAATTTGTAATGCTGCGAAATGAATCATTTTTCTCCATTTGTTTGATTAGTAGTCCTAATAAAAATATGCACTTATGAAAGTTCTGTAACCTGTCTATGTTTAGGAGGATTATATGACAACATATTCGAATTAGCACTAGCAGTTCTGAAAGTATTCTAAACTTTAGCTTACATGGAAAGTTGAAGATTGGACCTTATTGTGTTGTTATGGGCAACTACTAACATAGCAGATGCTTCAGGTGGGACAGGAAGAGACGGGAGGAAAAGAGAGTGACAGGGTCCTGAATATGAGAGAGAGAGAGAGATAGAGGGAGAGAGGGAGGGCAGAGCCAGGGTGTGAAAGCGAGGTTTCCAGGCCAGACTTAAGCTGCCTGCAGGAAATATTTATGAGCGTGAAGAAGATGTTCCTAGTGCCAATGAT
>JACXGK010004806.1:23680-36381 GCA_016801125.1 Novumbra hubbsi
GGGCTCCACACTGGGCTCCACCCAGGGCTCCACACTGGGCTCCACACTGGGCTCCACACTGGGCTCCACCCAGGGCTCCACACTGGGCTCCACACTGGGCTCCACACAGGGCTCCACACAGGGCTCCACACTGGGCTCCACCACTCCCATTACACACTTATCAGTCCAATACGGAGACTACTGGAATGCTCTTTTTCTAATCAGCTACAGCCCATTCTAACCCCTCTGTGGCACAGCCGACGTCCCAAATGGAACCCTTCATCTTACGTTGCACACTAGGTTTGGCCTTGGTCAACAGCAGTGTGGTATAGGTAGAGACCCCTGGATGACTCCCATAACATGAGGCTACTATACATCACACCGTTCGACGTTTCTTCATAGGAACTTCTAACATGCAGTGTGAAGTCATGACTACTAAAGATACTCTCAGCTTTTCTCTCTTTGTTGCTCCAGTAGTTTTTTTTTGCATTTGCAGTGACCTGCAGTTGACCTGGTTCGTATTACAAAGATAGATTTTATTTTATTTATTTTTTGCTTACGTCCCGATCTGTACGAGTCTTTTATTAGTCTGTCATACTGGCCTATTTTGTCACATATTAAAATGTCCTATTGTGTTGTTTTCTCTAAGCAAGCTTCTCTTTAAGTCAATTATAAAACAATTTGATTAAAAACAATTTGATTAAAAAAGAATAACAAATGCACTATAAGGAACTAATAAATAGATTATGGAGTGGAGTGGATATTGAGTTTGACAACAACTTGTGATCTAAATACAGTATTATAGACATAATTTTCTCGGCTTTCCTATGATTTGTTATGTAACACAACCTCCGTACAGTACCATCCAACCACCCTTTTGTAGCTTGTGAGCATTTTAAAGCAATATAGATTACATGTATGTGGGAGTCTCAGAATTCAGGGATGTATTTCGTGTAGTTTAAAGCTCAAACTTCAGTGAGAAAATAAGCTCCTGCACGGCCTTCATTTATCAGACAGACTAATGGTGGGCATACGGATGCAGAAGAACGAGAACAATCTATGGTACAACCAAAGTCTGTGGCACAAACACACACACATTTTAAAGGGGGTTGATAGGATTAAAAGTGTGTTTAGTATCTTCTGGGCAGATGGTGTATTAAAGGAATGCACTACCTAATTGTAATAATTTGAGAGATCTTTTTTACATAGCCTGTTTGCTGTTTGAGGAAAGACTACATGCAAGCTCCATCTTTGCAAAGTTCAGTGATCTTCTAAGCCCACATTACACAGTTTAAACCTGTTTTGTTTTGGTTTTAATATCACTCTTTATTGAACATGCCATTTAAACAGATACGGTTGAGTTCTAAGCGGTAGGATGAAAACATGCTTGGTAATGAAAGGTTCAGATGGCAGTCGTGATTTACATACTGCTTTCTTCTTGTCCAGGTGCTGCGCTGCTTCAAAAGGGAAATAATTACACTGAAGCACGTGTTGTAAGCTGGGAAAACCACAAGGTAGACGGGCAGGCTCCTCGTAGTCTAACACTGTTGATCCACTGGGAAAACATACAGTACAGGCTCCAACTGGTGAATACTTTTAAGAACTGCACAACTCTACAAGTCTAGCCCACCAAAGTGTTGAGCACTGTTTAGTTTTTTTGACCTGGTGGTTTAAGACTCCAGTATTACTGTGTAGACTTGGTTTTAAATAGACCCTCACCACGCCTCGTGTTGAATTAGCCTGAAAGAAGTGCACAACTGTCGTCGTTTTCAACCCGTATAGTTTTGTGTAATTCCCACACAAGGGAATACGTTGGCTGTGGAAGTCGTCCATGAACAGTGTGCTGTTGAAAGGACTAATTCTGCTTTTCTCAAGGGGAAAGGAGACAGATCAATTTATGTCAAGTCATTTTATAGCAGTACGTTGAAGATTTAGCTATGTCCGAAATCTCCTGAGACCATTTCTCTTTGGTAAGGAGTAAAACACAGTGTAACGCTTCCCCATCCAACGCCACAGTCTGTTTGTGATATTGAGTAACCTGTGCAATATTCAGTCTTCAGTGCTTATTTTCATTGGGATGAATTGTAAGACTCCCAATGACTTCTCTCTGTGTTTTGTTATAGCTGTTCTACTCTAGTGCTGTTGCTTTAGTAATATCAGGTTCTAATGTTCTCTGAGTTACGGCACCTTCTACAAGAGCCTCCAGCGGGACAGGCTTTTGTGTCTTTTGTATGAGCATGTGGGTAGAAGTAGGAGAGAGCTGTTCAGTCAGCCGGTCGTGTTTAAAGCATATTTTTCTTCATTGTGATCTAGCATCGTTGTGTGCAGAGCGTAGAGAAACCTCAGAGATGCTGTGCTGTGTTGGGTAGTTTGACTTTAGTTTGACTTTTTTTGTTGGGTTTTGTTTAACTGATATAATAATGGCTTTCTGAGTGGAAAGTTCCTTCTCGGAGCGTTCACACGTGTGGCCCAAATGGCACCCTGCTCTCTTATTATTTACTTTTTACACGGGCCCATAGAGCTTTGCCTAAAACCAGTGCATTATTTAGGGAAATAGGGTTTCATTTGGGATTCAGTCTTCCTTGCTCCTCACTCGCCCTCCAGCAGCTTGTCAATCAGCGCTGGTGTCCTCCTACTCAGCTCCTCAACTAGATCAGGACCCAGTCTCTCTCTCTCTCTCTGTCTCTCTCTCTGTCTCTCTCTGTTGGCAGGGGCCATGGATATGGATGGGAGGAAAAGATGAAGCTGAGCAGCAGGGTTTCATTATTTTAATTCAGATCGTGTAGGCCAAGTGCAGTGTCTAGTCTAGCAATAATAGGCCTATGATGTAACACGTTGTAACCTGGGTAACAAGGTGACACCATTCTTCGGGGATCCGTTGCTAACCTCTTTGTAATGCTTGCGTAATTGAAACGTTCAGCATTTCATTCCTGTGCCCCTTTTCCTTTTCAGCCGTTCGAATGATCTGTGTACATTTAAATTGCTACCCACTGATTGTTGGGATTTCTTTTTCTATGAGATTTCTTCATGCGCTTGTATGATTATTGTGTTTTATTTGGCTTAACTTTTCCTCATTGAGTTACAGGTTAACAAAACCTTGCTATAATGTCAATGCACACAGTGTTAGAACTCTTCCTGAGTTAATATATGCTTATTTATTCTATGTGTGTGTCTCCAGGAGGAGCTGGTGGTGAACCACATAGCATGTAAGATTGTGGAAAACGTGTGTACCGCACTGTCCCACCACGCCCAGGGCTTCATCACCGTGGAGATTGGACCCATGCTCTGGTACCTGTTCACGCACTCCACCGTCGACTCACTACGGGTCAGCGCCATCTCTGTAAGTAGGACCAACACCCAGTAATTTACAAATCAACTAACTCAATACCACTCACTCAATTAACTTACGCTGTAACACTCACTAACTCACTCAATACCACTCAATGAACTAACTCTGTAACACTCACTAACTCACTCAATTAACCAACTCTTTAACACTCACTAACTCACTCAATGAACTAACTCGATAACACTCACTAACTCACTCAATTAACCAACTCTTTAACACTCACTAACTCACTCAATTAACCAACTCTTTAACACTCACTAACTCACTCAATTAACCAACTCTTTAACACTCACTAACTCACTCAATTAACCAACTCTTTAACACTCACTAACTCACTCAATTAACCAACTCTTTAACACTCACTAACTCACTCAATTCACCAACTCTTTAACACTCACTAACTCACTCAATTAACCAACTCATTAACACTCACTAACTCACTCAATACCACTCAATTAACTAACTCTGTAACACTCACTAACTCACTCAATTAACCAACTCTTTAACACTCACTAACTCACTCAATTAACTAACTCGATAACACTAGCTCACCAAAACAACTTTGTGATATAAGGTAGTTTGCTTGTGTGACAGGGTTTTAACTGTTTGTATTCGGATTTAGGACAAACGTTGACAGTGTCTTTTGAAGGTACTTGCACAATGCCATTTTGAGTGCCGTTTCCTCCGTGACCGAGGCCTTCCTGGTCCCCGTGTCTCAGGCTCTATGCAGAATCACCCGCCACTCGGTCGCTGCCTTCCAGAGTGTGATTGACAAGGTGGGCCTGCCGGCCATCCTAGCCAGGCTGGTGTCGGGGATCAGCCGTGTCCAGCAGAACCTACTCACCATGTTCACTGCCATGCTGTCTTCTGGGGCCCACGCGCACCTCCACAGGCTGGTCCAGGAGCGGGTATGCCCTGTCCCCCATTCCCTCGACTCCGCCCCCATGTAAACCAGGGACGGAATTCCTGTACCATAGGGGATATGGTGCCGTTTGGGACTCGGAGGTACCCCTGGAGGTTATATGAGAGATACGCTAGCGCCTCCTTTGTTGGAGTGTCCCTGTTAGCAGGTGTTTTGTGAGGCATTTTTAGCACTTAACGTCCCATCTATCCCACAGAGCCGACGTCTCCTAAAGTACACCTGTCTGGTCATTAGCTTCCCCCTTCACCTCCTTCACCTCCTCCTTTCCTTACCTAGAATCACCCTGGGTGGCTGGTGTTGGTTTGGAGGATGAGAAAATCTCATAACATATTATAGCATAGCATAAATCTGGCGCGACAGAGCCCATGCAGCCAGAGCCAAATTAGATGCCGATAAGACCTCTGCGATCCAGGAAGATGCAGTGGCATGGGATGTGGAGCCTGTCTCAGGCCCTCCTCAACTGGCCTGCTGGAGAATAGTTCTCTTCAAAGAGAGGAATTCTGGCACCGTTTTTTTTATTTTGTTTGGTAATTCCGGCAGACTTGTCTCACAGTCAGAGAGACTTGAACAAACACGCCTTCCTCTCAGCGATGATTTCCATTACGTTTATTCATCTTGCTTACAGCGTTCTCCAGTTAAAGGGGCCGTTGTGTTTGTGTAGCAGCATTAGGTCTGCTAATGCCCAAAGAACCTCCCTCTCAGTACACTTTTTCTTGAGAGAAAGGAACAGGTCTTATTTTAGACCAATTTGTCTAAAATGAGACGTTACACTGTACTTTAATAATGCAACGCATCTCACTTTATCTGAAGTGGTAATCAATTGGAAAATGAGCCGGAGAAATTGATTTAAGAAGGTGCTGTACGCTGCTGCCTTCAAGGTTCTGTATGATTACCATTGGTAATTTAGTTTGACCTGAATTAATTTATATGTAAATTTCCGATTTAACTGGGGAAAACAAGTCTTTGAGTGCATAAAACTTACTGGATAACCTCTGCACCAATTATAAAATGCTATACATTTTACTCCTTAATTCCCTTGACAAATGGAAGTCCAGAAAGCCATGTGTTTATTTTTGCATTGTCTTTGCATAGAATGTTAATTTCAATGAATCTCTAAGCAACTCCACTAATTGGGTAAGGAGCTGCAACTATCTTGGTGTGCAGCTTGGAATACTGTTGATGTAATTACATTTTTTTTTTTTGTAACCAAACAGACTAGATCCTTTTGAAATGAATTAACCTAACTGCACACACAACAGCCAGTATTTAATAACAGTGTTTAGGATTGGTCTAGCCTGGCCTTTTCCATTTCTTCCTGATAGGGAAAGTTAATCAATTCTGCCTAATTTGTTGCCCAGTAAATACTGTTTAGCCAATTAGTCCTGTTAACCTCCGGTTTTATGATAAGTGTATTTGGAGAGGCCGTCTCCCACTGCAGCTCCTACCACACCGTGTTAGTGATAACACCTGGGCCAGCACTTCAACTAATAGGGAGCCCTTCAGCTCAGTCAGCGTCAGGTCAACACAACGCCTGGCTCTAGGGGTCCGCTAAGCTCACCCCACTTGATTCCATTACAGTGGAGCGGGCCTTAAAAGGACAGCTTATGTTGTTGCTTATTTCTGCACTAACCCTTGCGTGTTGTCGCTCTCATCCAAAAGGGGGTTTTTAACCGGTTGAACATTCACCAGTACGACCGACTCCTGGCTCTTATTTTGTGCGGGGCGTATGACCGATTACGCCGTATCGTATTTCAGTAAACTCTGTGTCCCTGTAAACGAGTGGATCAACTCTCTGTCTTACTAAACGGTTGATGTCTGTGTGGTTGTAGGACTTTGCGTTGAAGGTAATGCGTTCCCTGGAGAGCCCGTCATCTGTCATCAGAGCCAAGGCCTTCCTGGTTCTCTTGCAGGTCCTCTCCTGTAACAGAGACATGCTGCTGCTCTGCTGCAACTCCAGGTATGGACAGGTCCATTACACACACACACACGACAGGCAGTGTCCAAGAGCACGCAGGGGGATTTACGCTTTGTAAAGGAGAAACTAGAGAGGAACTGACTCAATGGACTAAGCTTAATCAATATCAAAGTGTGACGTTGTACGGAAGAAAACAAAATTCTAATTAGTTCTGTCAAAATCAAACGGAATTCGGTAATAAAGTTTACTGTTTGCTCCAGTGGAAGATAAAACAAAAATACTATTTGTCAGGATAATACTTTCTCAGCCCCAGGTATGAGATGGAAGTCTTTTTTTGTGGGAAAATGGGCGGGATCCAACATCAACTGAGAAGTGGAGAGCTGGTTGTTTTGATAAGGCTTGAATATGTTGCCACTTTCTGTCTCACAGGCTCCAAGCGCAATAGAAAAGGTTGGACACCATTTCTGTAGTCAGTAACTTGTTCTTGTTGTACTTTTACGCAAATATTACAGAGTAGCTGATCATGTATGAGTAATTAACTATTGAACTGTGAAGAAATCACTTCTACGTACTCTAAAAACACTGCCAAGTGAAATTCTCATTAATGTTTTCATGAAAGTTTAGGTTCTAACTTTTGTAAAAAAAAAAAAAAGAGAAAAAATGAGCTTTTTTTGGGGTGAGCCCATCACATTTAAAAGTGGAAAATAATTGGCCTAGTTGCAGTTGAAACAGGCCAGACCAGCCGCCTCTGTGGATGTCCATGTCTCTCCCTTGCTCGGCGCTCTTCCCCGGCCACGTGATGCTGTTGGCTTGTATTTGCTCTCAGACTCTTCCAAGTGTTCCCAGGGCGGCCCCTGTCAGCGCTGACCCCCCACTCTATCTCCCAACGTGAGAACCGTCTGCAGAAAGGCGGCGGCACTCACCCAAACACTCCTCTAATTAGCTCCACTGTGGTGCGTGCGGCGCTCCTCCTCCTCCTCCTCCTCCTCATGCCTTCTGATAAAGCAGCCTAGCGCTCGCGTCCCTGTTGTGGAAATGTCAAGTCTGTTGCTTTGTGTGATGTGTTTTCAATGGTCTGGGAAGACACGGAGAGACACTTGTAGGCCGCGCTTTGACAGCGACGCAGGGTGAAAATATGCACTGAAGTTAAGTTGTCGACATGTCTTTTTATAGCTCGACTGGAAACGTTGACAAAGTAGCTGGAAGTTTAGTAGTGCTTGTAGAATTTCGGAGAGATTGAGGCCTTTATTTGATAATGCAGTCTACCAACGGGTGACGTGTTATTAGGTTTATTAATAATATAGCTTGGGATGTAGTACATACTAAATAAGAATCAGGTTTGGCTCATATGATTTGCAGCTCCAAATTAGTGTAGCAAGTAACCTATTTGAAAGGCATTTCAAATGAACACCATACTCCCGCAGGACAGTAGAGTAGTTGGTACAGTCTCTCACTGTTAATGGAAAGAAGATCCATTCATAAAGCAGGTTGGCCTTTTAGCGTGACTGAAGCTGAAGGAGGAGATTGGTTAATTCCGTTGGTTAAAACCTTACAGCCCAGACTTTCTTGAAAAATCAATTAAAGGTTAAATAGATATAATCTGTAAGACTTTCAATCTGATTTAACATAATCTTATATAACAATGCAATCTTTTTTCTTTTATTATGTTTTGGACCAGAATGAGGATTCATTTATTTGAAGATAATTGGCAAGAAATCTTCCAGAATGCAAAGTAGGAGAAATAAATGTCTCTTTCATCTCCTCGATTCGGTAGGCAACACTGATGATTCACTGAATTCTTGACATGAGCACGGACAGCACACTTGGACAGACATCTGTAATTTTCCCTCGGTTTGTTGCAGACTGCGCCTGTTGCGCCTCTTTTATCATTGCTTGCTAGGAGATATTGTTCATTTTATTTGGATTAGATGGATTTAATTGAAATTGTAAAAAGGATTATCAGGCTGAAAAGGAGTCTGGTACACTGTAAATGCTGAGCACTTTGGCAAGGTACCACTCATCATCTGGTGAGGAATAGTGGTAGGAGCATCATGCTTTGGGGTTACTTTTCAATAGCAGGGACTGGGAGACTGGCCAGAATTGAGGGATGGATGAAAGGAGCTAAATTCAGAGAGGCCCATGATCCAGACTGCGCAGGACCTCTGGCTAGGGTGAAGATTAAACTCTACAGCACTACACCAGCCCAAAGCACACAGCCAAGACAATGCTGGAGGGGCTTTGGGACAAGTCTGTAGATGTCTTTGAGTGGCCCTGGCTAAGCTCGGGGGGAAAAACAAATCCAGGTGTGCACTATGCTAATGCCTATAGAATTGAACCAGCATACACTTGAGTCTGTGAATGCTGACAAAGGCGCTTCCACAAAGATTTAAATAGGGTCTAAATACCTTTGTGATGTGATGTTTCAGTTTTTGTTTTCAGGAAATTGACAAAAAGTGTTTTTGGCAAATAAAATACATTTAATAAATTATAAAGTATATAACACAATAAAATGTGGAGGAATTAAAAGGGTCTGACTATTCAGACTATTAAAGCTTTAGTATGTAAATATGTATATAGGTTACATAGCATTCAGACTGATTTAGGGATTAGACCTACTGTAGTGTATTCCTGTAACACCAGGGAAAGGTATCTTTCTGTTACACTGGCAATGGGTGTCTTCCTGTAACACTCAGGAAAAGCTGTCTTCCTGTAACACTGGGAAAAGTGTTTTCCTGTAACATTGAGGAAGTATCCTTCTGTAACACCAGGGAAAGGGTCTTTGTGTAAGACTGGGGAAGGTGTGTTCCTGTAACACTGGGAAAATGTGTCTTCCTGTAACACTGGGAAAAGGTGTCTTCCTGTAACATTGGGAAAAGGTGTCTTCCTGTAACACTGGGAAAAGGTGTCTTCCTGTAACACTGGGAAAAGGTGTCTTCCTGTAACATTGGGAAAAGGTGTCTTCCTGTAACACTGGGAAAAGGTGTCTTCCTGTAACACTGGGAAAAGGTGTCTTCCTGTAACATTGGGGAAAGGCGTCTTTCTGTAACACTGAGGAAGTGTTTTTCTGAATATAATAATACACTGCCACAATAAGGATGTATTTCTATGGCCCCAAGGTTCAATGGTATACTGACATTTTGTTGTGATAATTAGAATATTTTCTTGTGTTTAAAGACCATGTTTACTTTAAAACATCTGCACGACAATTATACCACGTAAGTACCAGTTAGTCCGTGCTGTAAAAACCCATCGGTTGTACAGAAGTGGAGCTTCTTTTCCTACTCAAGTGATTCTCTCAATTTTTTCTCCCGTGTTTTTCATCTGTGTCTAATTTGGAAGCCAGGTGTTTTCCGTCAGGGGATGGGACGCCTGCCGGGCGGACGTCCACGGATGGAGTGTGTTATTCAGACGTGTGTTCTGTTGGCGACAAACATGCCGGGCCTAATTAACACTGCCTGTTAATAAGCCCAGGCCCCGGGGGCTGTGTGGGCTGGTGTCGGTTCTGCAGCTGTATCCGCTGACTGACTGACATGCACACACGCAGCTAATATGGTCTGATTAAGAGGCCGGTCTTTCTGTCCCGCGCGTTGTACTGGGTTCCGCGTACACTAGTGTTGTCAGTTTAATGGCGGTGTTTGGCACCTCCACATCTCTGCCAATTATTATTCCCCCATCTGCGAGGGTTGTTCCAACTTGTATGTGTTTGAGCTACAAATTCCTGCTGCTGCTTGAGGCGGTTCTAATGGTCGTCATTGATCTCTGAATCTATTGCCCTTTATTTTCGAACCCTAATTGTTTTAATTTATTTGCTATAATACATCTCACTAATTCTGTTTTCAATGGGCTGCATCGATCCCGGCTGCGTCCGGCTCGGGGGTATATCGGAGGCTGTAGGTGAATAATAATCTCCTCGGCTCGTCTTGCAGGCTGGTGATGTACATCGAAAGAGACATCAGAAAGGCCACACCAGGGAAGGAGCAACAAAGCAACAATGAATACCTGTCAAAATGCCTGGATCTGCTCATCCGTCACATGGTGCTGGAGCTGCCAGACATTCTGGGTAAATCAATCACAATAACACAAGAAACGCGGCGCGGGGAGGAGACTGGAGTGAAGGGAAGCCAGGAGAGGAACCTGCATTAATGGCTGGATGGAACAAGCCAATTTGATTCCCCCCTCTCTTTAATTACCTTTCTGATTGAATTCTGAAGCGCCCGGCCAGGTATTGACCTTTTCCTGCCGTTTCATTTGGAAATCAGTGGCGCTAACAGTGGCACTTCTCAGGCTGGGGCCCACCCCACAGGCTCAGAACCTGAGGAGCACTCCTCCTGTAACATCATGGGGAGGAAGGAGTGGGCTAGACGGGCAAAGCGGAAGAGGGGGTGCTGATGAGAGAGGGGATAAAGAGGGGTGTGTGTGTGTGTGTGTAACCGCTCTCTCCTGTTCACCGTGTAGAAGACATGCTGTCTGCTCTGGGGAGTGTCGTGGGCAGGAGGCACCCCTCCACTGTCCAGGCCAAGCAGCTGAAGCAGAGTCTGCCCATGATGGCTGTGGTGCTCCAACTCCTCACCTCCCAGGTGACCTCCATGTGTCCAACAACGTGCTAGCCACTGTTACCCTAGCATGAGCTTGTTTGTGTCAATATGCCCAGGCCCCGTGGCGTTTGGACTGATGTCGGGGCTGGGGCCTTGGGTTAAAGGGCTGAGCGGAGGCATGTCAGGCGTCTGTCCATTAGCACTGGCGAGGTCATGTTTCAGGGTTGCTTTGCCCGCCCCGCCCCCGGGTCCTGGGCAACATGACGTTGTTGAAAGAACCGTGTCTTCGGCTTTGCAGCGGACATTTCTACAGGCGAATATCAAGCCGTCTTTAAGCTGTAGCTGAAGTGCAGCTGGGTCATGCAGCAGGACACTGAAACATAACACACAGGTCACTATCAGAATGGTTAATAAACAAGAAATGTTGGGGTTTTAAATGTCTTAGCCAAAGGCAAGGCATAAACCCAATTAAATTGCTGTGGCAAGACCTGAAACAAGCAGTTTATGCTTGGAAACCCACAAAGCTCACCGGGTTGAAACAGCTCTGCATGGAGTAGTGAGCCAGAATTCCTCCACAACACAGAGTTATCAGTAACTACATGAAGCTGCTTCTTTTTCACAAGGGGCTGTTGAGTGGCTAAACTTAATTTGATTAATTATCTGAATATTCAACATTCTACTTTAAATGTAATTGGGGACCAGAGAATTCTGGAGGAAAATGTGAAGCCATATTTGAAGAACATAATCCGAACATGATCGGAAGGTGTGGACATCCAAACCATCCAAAGAAGCATCTCTTGCAGGAAAGAGAGTCACTTGTTTTCTTTCTTAAACTTTTTATCAACAGTCTGGACCGTATTAGTTAGAGAAAAAACACTGCCTTTGTTGAGAGGTGCAGACACAAGGTATGCTTGTGTTTATTTCAAATATAAAACTAATTGAGTAAAATGTATATGATTAATTGTTTGTAGATAGAAGGTTTACGTTGTTCCAAATCTTACAAAACATGTGTTTCATGAGTGCATTGGCAGTAAAGGATGACTTAACTCTGTCAAAATGATGACAAAACCAACTGTGTTACAGCTAACATTAGCTTTTGATTAGTTTTAGATGGACCTGCCAAGTCGCACTCGAAAATAGCTCTTTGGATCGCATTGTTGAAGGTATACCTCAAATATCTCAGTCGCTCCCTGACAGTTCACGTGCAACAGTACTGATTACCGACTATTGTGCTGCTGGACACCTGCAGTGCATCAACACCAGATGAAAACGAGGCTGGACGGGTGCCCTGGTTCATTAAGGAACCATGAAGGGTCTGCCTCTCTGACACAATCGAACAACCGTCAGTTGGCCGTTTTAACAGTAGTGGTCTGATGGAAGTAGTGGTCTGATGGAAGTATGCCCATCATAGAACATATGTCGCCTGAAGGCTTTAACTGATGCCTATTTATAACACGAGCGAGAAGACTTTAGAAAAGCAGCTATTCCTACCACCTAAAGCCAATCTAATTGTAGATAGGAATCGGGGGGTTGGATGTCAGCCTTGGGAGCCGCGGGTTTCTCCATGCTCATCCAAACAAGCTGAGATCTTAATCAACTTTATCAGAGCGGAGGAAAGGGCCGTGGACGGTGACTTATCTGAGCAGAGCCACGGCTAATTGGATCAGAGCGCTGCAGTCAAAGTCACACGCATGCACCCGGTCACACACCTCCCTCACACGTCAAGTGCTGTGTACACACGCCGTTAATAAGGACTCACACAAAGGCCCCGCTTCACACGTCTGCAGGCGTTTTAGAAATAGAAAAAATGCAGAAAAGTACCAGAAAGTAATGTGCTCCATTCAATATGCACGGATTCGTGGATTATGGAAACTGAAACCGTGCTCCATTTTCTCAGTGTTGAACTATGTTTTGCATTTGCAACTACAGACTAATACCAATATAGTTATGGCTCATTTAAATAACTAGAGACTAATACCAATAGGGTTATGGGTCATTTGA
>JACXGK010004807.1:0-36197 GCA_016801125.1 Novumbra hubbsi
GTAATGTACCATCCCATCTGGGCTTCAGTAATGTACCATCCCATCTGGGCTTCAGTAGTCCCATCATCAAGATCCCTGGTATAGTACAACATTTACCACCTGACAAATTGATTTTTCAGGTGCCTAAAATCACGTCCACAGTACTGTATTTTGAATTACAGTAACCAGTCATTCTACATGCAGTTTGAAAAAAGTATGCAAACAATTTACTTTCCCTTTTTTATCACTTGAAACCAGGTGTTGAGTGACTTGCGGTCTTGATCGATTCCTCTCCATCTGTAGAGCAGAACACAAACCCAAGGTAATGTGTTAGGAAAAGACCATGTACACCAAGCTGGGTCAGTAAATGGATGGGCCATGAAAAGTATACAGGTTAAGGGTATAAGTCTTAACTCAAAGCCCCTGGCCTAATGGAGAAGATCATTGGGGGAATTAATGGGGTTTTGGCTGCCAACAGGCCAAGGAAGTAATAGTGGGATCAAGGGCCTAGATGCCACGTATTAGTCCAATTTTCGCAGACGATTCACATGCAAAAGGAAACACAGAACCAACCAGGTATCTCCGTCAGCAAATCAGTCCACAGTGCTGTTGTGGTACTCTAACATGCTGGTGTAAATTCAAATGCTATGGAAATGATTATGCAAACCGACTTAACTTTATCTAGTGTTTTAATTCTTTCTGTCATAATGTACACAAGCCTCTAAACAGTTTTAACTGTTTTTTACAGAGCAATGTGATCACACCAAATATCACAGGTCTAGCTAAGACAAAACTTGATCATTGTATTTCTCCAGAAAGGATGTTGTCTCCTTCATCGTGTCATGAATACTAAGCTTGGCCATCACCACACCATTAACATGCCTGTTGTTTGTGGGGAGAGGGAAGTATAATTGCAGAATCTTCTCTTTTTGATTATACAAACATTTGTTCTGCTTTGAAATTAGATTGTGCCTTTTCTTTGGTTCGAAATGAATGCATATTTATTACATTTTACTTTCACGACTAAACAATTTTGTTGAGCTAAAATGTATTACAAACTAGGATAAAAGTAGTTGCATGTCCATAATATGCAATAAGGTCATCTTGTTTATATGCCCTTGAGCAAAGAAACGTACCTCAAAACGCTACGGGGTCACAGTCAGTAACGGCTGGACCCTGGCGGTGAACCCCACCTTGGGAGGGCAGTTGGGATATGCAAAACAAATCTATATTTCACAGCAACATGTTTGTACAACTCTTGTTCAGTATGCTTGCGTAGAATAGGACAAACTGAAGCAAAACATATTTGTTTGCTTGTTTTGATATTGTTTCACAGTACCTCTTGATGAATTGAAAGAATGAAGCCTTGCAATAGCATAAACTGCGACATCTATTTGAAAGGAGAAAAAAAAGCCCACTAAATGCATAATGCCTAAACTCTTCCTCTTTCCTGTGTTCACCCAAGGGACTGGGGAGAATTGGATAGAGCTTTGTGGCTCTGAGAGTTGGAGATGAGAGAGGGAAAGCAGCCAGATCGCTCCTCAATGCGGTAATGTGATTAAATCATACAGCGACAGGCAGAGCAACAGAGCTCTGCCAGTCTTGGGGTGAATTCCAAATGGCATGCTGCAAACCTATGGGTCCTGGTCAAAAGTAGTGCTCTAAAACTAACAGGGTGCCATTTGGGATGCAGCCATGGTCTGTTTCCTCTGTGATGGTCCTGCTCAGACTACTGATGAACTAACTGGAGGAACAGTCCGAGGTAAAGGCAGGACTATATGTTTAATATTTTCCCTGGAAGTACGAGAGGAGAGGAAATTAAGACAATTTTACCAATAAATCTGTCGGTGATGTTACACCCATGGTATACTGGCACCTATACAACAGCAAATCAGCCAGTCAGCATTCCGGACAGTTTGTAACAGTCCTTTATAAATTCTACCACAGGTATGACATGATTCACTTTTTTTGTGTTTGTTACCGGTTTATGAAAGCAGTATGGCATCTCGTGGATTTGTGCTATACTACCACTATACCCCGGCTGTGAAATATGTCCAGGCACCCCACGGTGGCCCTAAACCACACCGCTTTGGACAGTACCTCATTGATTAATTATTTGATATTATTATTTGGTGAAGCAATTCATCAACCTGTAACCCAGCAGTAACATACACTAAACACTACTGTGCATCTTACTCATGGCTCCATGTTTATATCACTCTACTTACCCTAATTATCTTTTGGCAGATTCTGTGTTCAAAGATATTATGGAAGATGTGGAATCAAAGTCTGACATATTTGCCCGGCCACTCATCTTTCTTCAATGAAGAAACCGTCTGCTTTTCACGGTGTTGTGGGGATGATATCATAAAGCAACCCTACATCAAGCTGTCCCTTTTTTATTACAGTAGCAGGTACACAAGGCTAACTGTAAATGGCCCCCTTTTCCCTACATAAAGCGACGCCTTTGGCTAGACCTCTATGGGCTTCGGTCGAAAAAAGTGCACTGTGTGTTGAATATAGTGCCAGTTGAGACACAGTCCCTTTCATCTTGTGAGTGTTAAAGTGTGATACATAAGAACATGTAGCAGCAGCTTTCAAGTGCTTAAACCCATTTGGTGGATTATCATCCTTGCCTCTGCCTGTAATGGCTTGGCTTAACCCCCTCACACCTCTAAGAGGGTTGTGGCTCTTTTATCCCCCCCCATTTTCATTATAAACCCCTGAAATGTTTTGCCTTTCACTTTATGACCACAGTCAAACACAGTCAAACTCTGCTTTCACGTTGAGTTTTTGTTACTTTTGCCTTGAAATAGCTCCAGCTATTAGGAGGACACTTAGAGCAAAGGTAAAGTACTACTACCGTACGTTGCTTGCTGTTACCTACCTGGACACATGACAAGCATTCTTTTGTATTTTATTAATATAGAATAAGTGGTTAAATAATTGTTTAGGAGTTTACCAATGTATTATTTATATCCATTTACTTTTTAGCCTACGGCAGGAAGCTACTCGCCCCTGAAAACCTGAAGCACAGTACCATTATGTCTACTCATTGTAGTTGTTGTAATTTCAACATGTAGGGAAAATATCGTCTTCTGGTAAAGAAGCAGTAAGAGGCTTTGCTTCAGATGCAAATGTCAGGTAAAGAATTATGTTCGTGTAGAAAAGTAAAAAACAGCTTCTGTGCCCCCAGGAAGAAAAACAGCGCTGTTGGCCTCCCAGCACAACCCCTGCAGCCAGGCAAGAACTTTCTCTCGGTCACTGGGAAGAAATGTCACCAACCAGTTAAACCTGGGTCGCTGCAAGAGTTGACAGAGATTCCAAAAGCAGGTTTTCCCCATTGGAGTCCGAATCAAGGCCCAAGGCGTCTGCGATTCCGTAATCCACATTATTAGACTACAGAATCAGGCAATCGTATATATAGTTTACCGGAGGGCAAAGCCACCAATGCAGCCACAATTCTGGGGTTGGTGCTAGCAAGGTCAAAAACAGGCAAGTACAACGTGTACAGGAATATTGTTATTGACGTTGGCAGCTACGACGTTATGAATGAAACAGTCTGAGGGTGTAAAGCAGAACATAGCATCAGCATGTAAGTTATCAAGAAATATGTGTCGGCATTAAATAATTGTCTCTGGCCCCCTCCCAGCTAGGGGTAGTGATGAGATTTACAGCAGGATCGCGCAACTCAATTGCTCGCTGAAAACATAGTTCTACCCGAGTTTGTAGTTTTTTTTAGGACCAAGTCTGATCTGCTGAAGAGCGATGGACTCTATCCTAGCTGCAGAGATTCCTATTATCTAGGAAAATAGACAGCAATAGCCAGGAGTCTCACTGCTATAACCTCACCATGATAGGGTACGGCAATACAAAACGTTCCTTAGTGGGTTTCCAGAAAAACTGTCTAACTTTGTAGTCATGGCAGATACTATAATTTTTTTGTTGTGATTTCAATATTCATATGGAAAATTCCAATGACCCTCTTCGAAAAGCCTTTGAAGCCATAACTGACTCAAAAGGTTTTGTCCATGTTACGGTTGGTTCAAGGACTGGATCAAAATGCAGTTCAGCGGTTTGTTCAATAGGTTTTATTTACCTATGGTTACTGGCTCTTAGCACAGTTCAACACTCTTTCTAAAGAAAGCAGGCAGGTGAGTATATGTACTCTATGCACCTCGGTGCAGACACATAACAATGAGACAATAACGAACGCAGAGACAAGACACAGGAGGGATTAAATACACGGGCAATGAGCCACAGCTGCCGGGAATCATGGAGGGATGCGTTCACAGGACATGGGGAATAAGACAAACAGGGACGGTGGTGCCTAGAAGGCCGGCGACGTCGAACGCTGGGGGGCTACGCGAACAGGGGAGCGGCCACCGCTAGGTGGAGACGTGACAGTCCAGCGCGTCTCAGGTCCAACGCACTGTCACAATCATACCTTAGACTTGGTCTTCACATGAGTAATAGCTGTTGGGGATCTAATAATTTCCCCCCATAATCCTGGAATGTCAGCCCACTGTCTTATTACATTTGCTATACCATAACAACAAGAAACCCAATTGCAAAAAATTACTTTAAAATGTTAATACAACCAATTGATTTTTTGATATTCTTCTAGGCTTGCTCATTGATTGCCGAGTAAATCCATCTGCCAATGATCTAATCAAATTCACACTGCAAAATACAGTTAGATATGGTTGCAGCCCTAAACAAAAGAAATTCTGAACCGGAAACTTGCTTCCTGGTACGCAGAAAATACTAGAACCCTCAAGTATGCCTCCAGACGGTTGGAGCATGGTTGCAGCTCCACGTCCAGGTTGGAGGTATTTTGACTAGCCTAGAAAGTCAGTACATTATAATTTCAAAAAGCATGCACACCTGCTTTGCTAACTCAATCTAACCGATTGAGGTAAAGAAAAAACAATCCAAAATCTATCTTTGATACAGTTGCAATGTTAAACAAAAAATGGAGGCGGGTCTTCAATTGAGTAGTAATATTTTTATTCAAAGATCATCCCCATTAGAAACCAAACAACGGTCTCCTCTTTAAATCGGTATAGTCCTCAAAATGGTACTTTTTAATTTTCCTAAGAATGCACAGAACATCCCTGACCTGGTATCAATGTGGATACTTGAATTTGTGTCAGTTCTCCTTCTCCATTGAAAATCTAAAGAATGCACTCTCAAAATGTTCCTTGTCTCCTGCTCTGTTTAAATTTAGAGGGACATGACTTGGCCCACAGCTCCTGAGCACCAGTCCCAATACCCCTTCTGCTGCCCCTGGCTTAGGTTTTATAGACTCTGGATCCTGCCCACAGGCATTTATTAAATGTTACAAATTGTATTCTTAAAATGTTCACCTGGCACAGCCAGAAGTGGACTAGTTCCCACTCTGAGCCTGGTTCCTCTCTAGGTGTGATTGATTCATTGATAGCAGGAACATGACCATTGGTGTTTTCGCTTTGCTGAATCTGCTGCGGTACATATCTAGGAGTTAGCACTAGGAATAGCTGATGTTTGTATTATTGGGGTTCCCTTATAGCTCATTTTGGAAGAGGATGTGAGTGGTAACAGTGAGGTTGTGAAGTTTTGTGAGCGATTTCCCAAGAAATTGCAATTGTGGACAAAATAGGAACATCTGTTCTATCACTGCTGTAAGTCGCTATGGATTGTAGTATCTGCAAAACAATTTACAGTTACATCCGTAATTTGTACCAAAGGCATATGAAAATTAGATTAAACTACGAATATGAGTCAGAAGTAAAGACTGTCACCTTTTATTTCAGGCCATTGTCTTGGTCAAGTTATATGTTTTACCAACTTACAATATAGCAGGAATTTCACTGTTCCATTAGCCCATTGTATGTGAGCAATTGTTGTCTAAAACTGGCCACACCATTACAGCAAAAAACATGTGTGCTTCTACACCTTGATTTAGCTGATACTATTACATATTTTGTTTAGTCAATTTGGGTGTCCTACTGTTCTGTATCTAAGGCTACAGCTCACATTTACTCGTAACGATCTTGAGTGGGACAGGTGCAGCTTCATGATAACTAACTGAGAATAAAGTCATTGATTTGAACGTTCTGGTGCAGTTACCCCCCCCCACACACACACACACAGCGCAATCAATAGCAATCCTGGTGTTGCCTATCCCCTGATAATACTTGACTGTATTGAAGCTAGGACTGTGTGTATGTCATGTATTAGTAGGCCGAGGTAAATTCTTCATTGTCAAAATTCGGACATAAGGTTGCAAAAACAACACAAACCACATGAGTGCAATGCCAAACCATCTCTACCACTAGTCTTAGAATACATCAAATACAATTGAAATAACCTAGACATTTGATGTTAAGGTTGAGATGGACGGCACGACCAAAAGAGAGTTCAAGTTAATTCCTTTGAGATCAGTGTGGTTGACTGATGGAATATCCCGTCACACTTTGTGCAGTATCTGTACTAATAAAAACAAAATAGCAACGATGGTGTGGCAGCATATAAAGATCTGCCCCTGGGGTTCAAATTAAACTGGCACGGAATACCACCCATTGTCTTCTTTTGTTTTTCTCTCTCATGTTGTTTAACTGTATTGCGCATGTTGACAGCTCCACTTCTCCAGTCTTTTAGATTGTTAACTCCCCAGGTCCCAGTAAGATAAACAAACTATGTACAGACGTGGTCAAGTGTGTTCGTTCCACTCCACAAAAAAAGAATATACACAATATTCTCGGAAATAACTTGAAACTTACTAAGGTAATTGGCATCCACCATTGTTTGTTCCATATATAATAGAAATCAGATTTTTCTTTCGATTTTCTATTCAACATAATAGTGTAAAAAAGAAAACAAATGAAAATGTCATGGACAAAATTAATGGGACCCTTAACCACATTTATTTTGCACAACCTTTAGAGGCAATCACTGCAATCAATGGTTTTTGAGGATGTTGCACCTGTTAACAGGTAGTTTGGCCCACTTTTCCTGAGCAAACTGCTCCAGCAGTTTCAAGTTTGATGGGTGCCTTCTACAGACTTCAAGTTGCATCACTTTCCAAAAATGTTTGATAGGATTCAGATCAAGACTCATAGAAGGCCACTTAGTCCAAAGTATTGTTTTTATCCATTCTTGGGTGCTTTAACCTGTGTGTTTTGGGTCATTATCCTGTTGGAGGAACCATGACCTGTGACTGAGACAGAGCCTTATGTCACTGGGCTGTATGTTTCTTGAGATTTAATTGTGCTCTGCACAGATTCAAGGCACCCTGTGCCAGATGCAGAAAAGCAGCCCCCAAATATTACTGAGCCTCCTCCGGGTTTGCCTGTGAATAAGGTGTCATTTTGTTGTCTGCAAACATAGAGCTGATGTGAGTTGCCAAAAAGCTCCAGTTTTGATTAATCTGTCCAAAGGACATTCTCCTAGAAGGATTGTGGCTTGTCAAAAGGCATTTTAACAAATTCCAGTGTGACTTTCTTATGTTTTTCTTTAAAAGTCAAGTCTTCCTGGGTCTTCTTTCGTGAAGGCCATTTTCAATCAAAATGTAGTGAATGGTGCGATTTGAAACTGACATAACTTCACCTTGGAGTTTAGATTGTATCTTTTTGTGTCACGTCCCTTCCAGGGGCCGTGCCCCCTCCTCGCTCAGGCAGGGTCCGGCATTCAATGGCATTCACTTCCTAGCTGCCACCGTAACCCTGCCCCCACCTTTTGTGTTGATTGTTTGTAATGTCCCATGTCCTCACAAACACCCCCCCCCATGATTGCGCACAGCTGTTGCTCGTTGTCTGTGTATAAGTTTGCCGGTGTCTGTCCTGTTCAGTGTGCGTTGTTGTTCCATGTGTAGTAGTGCTATGTGACTACGTTGTAGTCTTATTTTGATTCCCTGTATTACAGTGATACATTACAGTGATACCCGAACCTTGGTCAATTAAACACGACCGGTTTTTGACTCCTGCGCTTTGGTCTGATTTTCAATACGCACTTGTCACACTTTGGGAGTAATCCTTTGTTCTGCAATATCCTTCCGTTCAATCTGTGGTCCATTTTCCTCTTGTGTCCACACCCATGGAGGTTGGGTACAGGTCCTTGGACCTTGAACTTCTTAAAAATATTTGCAACAGCTGTCACAGGAACATCAAGCTGCTTAGAGATGGTCTTGTAGTTTTTACCTTGACAATGATTGTCTATTATTTTCTTTCTGATCTTCTCAGACAACTCTCTCCTCTGCTTTCTCTGGTCCATTGTCACACAATGATACCAAACAGCACAGTGACTAAATGTTTCTATTTAAATAGACTGAATGACCGATTACAAGATTTGAAACGGCTGATACTATTTAAATAGTATAATTTGTTTAAAATATCACTATATTCCAATTATTTATGATATTTTGTGATGGTACCATCAAATGTTTCCAGGTCATTTTAGAATATCGTTGTAGAATAAGCAATAATTCAAATGTATTCACAGCTCCCTTGCTTTATTCTATGACATACCAAAGGCATACAAATATAACGATACAGTAGCTTTTAATTTCATCACTTTTCAGGGTGAATGAAGCATTATTTCAAGGAGCCGTAAGGGTACCAACAAACGTGTCCACCTCTGTATTAGTAGCAAGTGTGGTGTTAGATTGTAGCCTGGGACGTAGAGAGGAGAGCATAAGACTTGAGCCATCTAAACTAGTACAAGATGACAACAGTCCGACAAAAAAAAAAATATTAAAAGAAGAAAACACTCTCTTCTGCAATGCTAAACCAATCTAGTAAAGGTGGACAAGTAATAAATATTTTGTATTGCCTCGATAACTTGCAAAAGTGGAATTTGAGTCACAGATTCCTTTTCTCATTTCTCCAGAAAACTCTTTTGTTGTGGAGCCAACGAAGACAGATGTGGGGAATATTGCTCTGATTTGTTGTAAATTATTAATTTCTGTATTATCCATTTGTTTTCTAACACATATTAACCATGAGGCAGTATTCTAAGGTTCAGTAAGACTTTTCTGAGACATTCAAATTCACTTGCTTGTATTTCATAAAAACTAATTTCGAATCTATTTCTGCAAAACAAGTCCTTTCTACTTCACTCTAACAAAGGTGTGTCTAGCTTTGAACCTTTGAGCTTTATGACCCTTTAAATTAAAGGTACGAGTCAAACATGTTCAACAGCCAGTCGAAAATCTTTACTGGCTAGCCCTATGTGTGACATCTTCTAAGTAGCTGAAATTGCATTGATTATGAGGGTAACTCCAGTACAATGAAGTGTCAATAGAATCAATAGGACTTTTTCATGAGGGATGTGTTACAGAACGCCAGGCATTCCTCCACAGACGAGGTTTGAGCCTGGTATAGTCTCCTGTGAGCCCAGTCCCTCTTGTTGGGGTAAAGAAATCTGTAATTGGTATTAGATTTTTTGTGAGAACATTGTGTCCATCGAGACATTTCCAAAATGCTGTTGTGGCAACGCTGCTTTGGTAACATGAAAACCGATGTGGGGTGTGTGGCCTCTGCGTCTGTAATCACATTACAGCTTGTTGTGTTTATCATTGGCAAAATACTTCTGATTAAACCCATATTTGTTGAATGGGGGGAGACAATGTATTTTAAAAGATGTAAATCTAGTCTTCATTTTAAGCTTTAGAAAGGTTTTGGTTGTTAGTTAACGCCTTCTGGCAGCCTTTTGTTGCTCAGGACGCACAGTTTAAAATAATGAATTTGGACAACGCTAACAATGCTCATGCCAGGCTGGAAAAGAGGTGAAAGAAGGCTTGTCATGAAGCCTCCATGAGACTTTAAGAACAACTATTTCAACCAAATCATAATCTAGGGTGAATATAGCAAATTAACCTAAATTCACCAAATCTGGGTTCTGGGTAATCTGTTTATGTCCTTAAGAAATGCAGTTTTAATAAACTAGTGCAATACCCTAAGTTCTGTCATCAAGCTAGTTTTGAAACCACAAGCAAGAATAGATTCCCAAACATAAAGATGACAATTTCTTAGTAAAATGCAATGATTCACTGTATCAAAGACCTTGAAGAGGTCTATAAACAAGGCAACACGTTTCGGTTTTTCATCCAAAGCATTGGCAATGTTATTTATAACCAGTGACATTTTAGCCATAGTACTGAAAAGTACCCTGGCCTAAACCATAGATGTACATTTAAAATACAGTTCCCAGAAAGTAGTGTACTTGAACCTTCACCAATGCATCAAAAAATCCTAGCTAAACAAGACAGTTTAGGTTTGTGCTCGATTTCAGGACAATAGGAAGCACAGTTTTCCAATTGGTAGGCTGTCTGTGCATTCCAAATCACCCCATTTTATTGTACACAACTTTCCCCTGGCATGTAACATATTACATCTGTAAAGAGCGGTAATAGAGGGCATTATTAAAATCTTTATCTTCAGCTTCAATGGTAAAGAAAAAGACATTGTAAATCATTTAGATCACTTGTATTTTATAATGCCCTTTACAGTACCTTAAACATAACCAGCAAAAAATAGAGTGATTTCAGTTGTAGAACAAAGGGGCCAATAAAACCTCCACAAAGGCAGGAATGTACAAAGAATGCGGAGCAGGATGAGGCTCTGAAGGGCGGCCAGTAGTTTTCTGGTTGTGCCGGGTGAAGATTTTAATGTTGCCATTAAGACAGTTTTTTTACGAAACACTTTAAAACATTCATTGAAACTACACTGAATGAAATTTAACGCCCCAGGAGTTGAGTTGGTGAGATTCACATATACTCCTCTAATATCATATTATTTAATTTGTAAGTGTGGTGGAAAATAAATGTTGGTGAAAATGGTGGAATGCATCATTAATAGAAACAAAATTGTCAAGGTGGTGGTGGACTGCAAATGTCCCTAATTCCATTGCTTGACATTCAAATTCCTAGGGTTTGTGGTTTCCAACAAATACATGCCTGTATGTATTAATTGATGCCGGCAACACAAAATTAACATAAGTACCACTGTATTACACTGAATTAACACTGCATTGTATTGCAACTGCAACTCTTCTTCTAAAAATACCCTCTAAGGGGTTTGGGAAATGTGGAGACCAATTGCTGTAGTTTTGAAAATAAAATGTATTCCCAGTTTTGCTTGATATCTGATTTTGCTAAAATAAGAAAAGCCATCCCTGAAAAATACATTGTTCAGCATTGATTGTGCCTTCACACATGATTGTGCCTTCACACATTTGCACTAATGCACCCCCATACCATAACAGATCCTGGCACTTGAACTGTGCGCTGATAACAAGTCGGATGGTACCTCTCCTCTTGCCCGGAGGGCACTACAGTGCTGTCTGAGGGCCCGATGATCACAGCGATTCAATATTGGTTTTCGGCCTTGTCCCTTGCGTACAAAGATTTCTCCAGTTTCTCTGAATCAGTTAATGATATTATGTACTGTAGATGGTGACATCCCCAAACTCTTTGCAATTTTATGTTGAGAACTGCACATTTCTGAGAATGATCCACGCACCTACCATTTGGTTATTTACTTATTGACTTTAAAGCTATAACACCAAAAGGCTACCGTACTCGTAGAAGTATACCACTATTGAAAATGCTATTGGAATAACAAAGATTTATTTCAGAATTAGCTTTCACATACCTCATCCTAACACTCAAAATGTATTTAAGGTGCAGTAATGTACCCTTGACAGAGTTGCAGCTCCAGAAAGTAAAGACATTATATATGGCTTGAAAGAACACGTCCATCACAATGAAAATGAACACCAGAACCAACCAGAGGTTTCCTACTAGAGCAAAGCAGCACCATTCATAACCAGTCTAATTGCATTAAGACATGGGTAACATATGTAACTTTCTTCAGGAACCTAAGCAATGGTTTCTATGATGAGAAATCTGTTGCAACAAGGCTTTCATACATACTGAAGCAGTTGTAATTGATCGAAAGGGGACAACACCATCACAAACCAGGAATTGTATTACATACAGCCCGTTGCCAATAAACACTTATTTCCTCCTTCATGACAAAGGGGTCTGCGGAAACCATTTAGTAACATTGCAAAAACTCTACTTTAGCCCTCATGGTATATAAACCGGAGTCATGCAGTTCTGGATGCATACTGACATTGTTCTCATTCTCTTTGAAATTAAAAACTCCTGAAATGTATAAAACTTTATAATAGCCATCAAAAGCATCCATTATTTGTAGTTATTTGACATGAATATGAAATGTATGAAATATATACACATACAAACAAACAAACAAACAAACAAAACTATAAACAAATTATGAGGTTTTGTTGTTATGGGATAAAAACTTTACAAGCTATCATTCATTCATAATGTTCTATACTGTTCCCCTAAAACTGGCCACACTTCAAAAGATTTTTTAAATAGGGATTCACAACACATTCTGGGATTTATACCGAAGCATATTGTACGTTGCGGGTAAATGATGGGTGTTGCTTTCTTTGGATCGAATGGGTTTCAAGCAACATAACTGCAAACTTGTCCTGTTCTGCCACAGTAGTAGGTGGGTTTTAGGATAGTATAAAAGAGGTATTACAGACGTATTTAACACTCATAGTCCTAACAGCTCTTATTCTGGCCACTTGGAAAGTATATTTCTCTCCATAAACACTGGAAGAAAATACAGTAAATATTGTATAACTTTTATATGCCACATATGTACACAATAATTATCATAGCAACACATTTGCATTCAGAGATTCAAATTCCTTGTTCCACAGTTTTCACCGTTTTTTCCTCTTATAACAACCATCTTCTGGCTGGTAACGAAAAATGGTTCAAAGCACACAGTGCAATAAAAGGAATAATTCACAGTACAAATTACTTTGAAATGGTGTGGAATACTGGACAGTCACCAGGGAAAATAGGCACAGACATTGTAAATGAGATTATTACAAATAACAAACTAAATAACCCCTCAGATGAGACCAAAAGGAACCTGTTTCTAAAATGTAACCCCATACCCTACGTTCTAAAGCCATTTGGAACACAGTAATTTTGTTTGGTTTCTAGTGAATATAAATTTTGGATGTAGTCAATGGCCATCTCCCTGGGGAGGAGTGCTTATATTTGTCCTATATGTGTGACATGGAGAAATATTTTATATTTATTTTTTGCATATGCCAACTCACCCGGAGACACGTTCAAAGACTGGGTATAATGCCAGGGGATATGAATGGTTTATTGTCTAATTGGTTCATTAAATGTGTTAATCTGTACATTCACAGCTAAAAATGTAATTGCCATATAGGTCACCATTGAAATAGAGAAAGATATTGCCGTTAATTTACACGTACAAATAATTTACAATGTATGGAAAATGCATAGAGCTGATTTTTATGTAGTATTTCAGTGCAGTGTAATACAAGAGATCAGCCATTATTGATGACAAAAATTTAGCAATTAGAGTCTAGTCACCTTGTTGGCTCAGGGATTTAAACTACTGGCCTTTTAGTTAATGGTCCAATACTCTAACTGCTAGGCTATGTCTACATCCCTACAATGTGAAAAGGACAGGGCATGTGTGACAAATCACATCTTATTTGCCACCTTCACTACATAGCAAAAGGGTAGAGATTGGGACACAGAGTAGTGGCAAATTAAATAACCAAGGAAATGTTAACGAAGCACTATAACCCACAGCATTGACTGTAATGTAAGCAGTGGAGCATGTTTGATTACTGAAGTCATCAAGGTCCAATTGTTAAATTGCATGGCATCAACACCTACAAGAAAATTCTGCATGATATTCCAGAAGGATGTGTGTCGTTAATAGCATAGATATGATATATGTACTAATTCAGATTCCAGCTGATTTTACCACGCGTCTGTGTCAAAGAGCACTAACTGAAAAGCACACTAGAGAACTATGATTTGAAAGAAGAAGAAAAAACTGTCAAAAGGCTGGAGGAGGTTAATAGACGAAAGAATGACCATAAACCCACAATAAGAGCTAGAAGAGAAGACAACATGGCCTGCAATGAAAATGAAAATGCCTCTCTAACACTTACAATTACTAAGTTACACATTTATCATCACCCATGGTGAATGAAATGCTATTAAACACGTAAACATAATAACAATTTATGATGTATGTCAACATGTATTCAAGTGGTTATGAACCTGGCCTCTCCAATTCTATTTTTGGCAAAGGATGCAAATGACAACCTTAAAGTCAATACTAATATATACAGGGTATGGAGACTATTCTTCCCATTAAGTGCTTGGGTTACACATAGTTTCATCATTTTTTCATTATGCCTGTTAGAATTCCCTCAAAAGTACTGAGAGAGATATAGACGGAGAATATGCATGCGTGCTTGTGTGTGTGTGTTACAAGATGGGATGGTAAAAAGGGAGGTACGGAGAAAGAGATGAAGAGAGTGTGCATGTGAAAGAGAGTGCTAGAGCGAGGAAACAGAATGGTGTTGGAGGAGTAAGAGAAACGAGGAGACAATTATAATGACCAATTACCCCAAAATGGGAATGTTTCTGAGTATGTTAACCTCAACAACATTCTTGGTTCACCCTTTTTTCAAGGTTTTTTTATATAAGGTACTTACGTTGATGGTTGTGAGTGTTACATGAGCAAACTGTGAAAAGACAGCTGATAGCAGACACTATAGAGAGAGCTTCAGAAAACAGGGGTTGTGTACGGTTAATTGAGTGAGCAACTGCCCCCTGGTGCTCCTAGACAGTAATACAGGGGCTGGGTTCATATTAATGAAGCGTGTCATGATTAGGAATTTTTGGATCCCAATAAACTTCATATGGAGAGGGAACACTTGATCCTATATCAATTCGTCTTTTTCAGAGAACATTAGACATGCATCACAGAGTTAGAATCAGACGGTAAGTCAATGTAGACATACTCAGCCTCTTACCTGGTGTTATGGTGTTGCTAGTGGTAGAACACGTATTTACATGAAAGTCATTTAGCAGACACTCTTAGAAAGTATGTTTAGTGAACTCACAACTATATGTTTTCGTACTGGACCCCATGGGGATTGAACCCACAATAGAACATCTTCAGGTCTACAAAATGGCTGGGGAGCATGGAAGATAATTGGATTTGAATGGTTAAGATATGTGAGGACATGTATTTACAGTTCATTATTTACAACAAAACATTGGCATATTTAGATGCGGAGAGTTGTGTTTTAAGTGTAGTATAGTGCAGCTATTTAGTGAACAGTTTTGAGGCGGATTGATGTGCCGAGTGTCATCTTATTAGTCTCTGTGAGACAGATGGCTGGTTGCTGAGAGCCACAGTACGGGAAAATACACTGTTCTGGTGGTATCATGTTTGGTCCTGAGGGTCCGGTTTGTACTGCATGCCGAGAGTGGGAGGATAACTCTCAGAACGTTGGGCAACCAGGGGGGAAAGGGTCACTGATGACCGTTCCTACAGGCCTCCTTGCCTTAGAGTCATTAACTGGGGAAACAATGGGGGGTGGCATGGGGTTGGCAGATGCCACCCTAAAATAAAATATTATGTTTGGTCCTGAGGGTCCGGTTTGTACTGCATGCCGAGAGTGGGAGGATAACTCTCAGAACGTTGGGCAACCAGGGGGGAAAGGGTCACTGATGACCGTTCCTACAGGCCTCCTTGCCTTAGAGTCATTAACTGGGGAAACAATGGGGGGTGGCATGGGGTTGGCAGATGCCACCCTAAAATAAAATGGTTTGCCACCCCGCTTGTAACCCCTGTTGTCAGAGGTGTCTGTTTTAATATATTCATATTACATGTGGAATGGTATTATATGTCTTCTACTTTAGTTGCTAATCTCCATGGTCCGCCTGCCCCTGTCACGGTGCTGCACCCCCCCCCCCACCCCCTACCTCGGAGCAGTCAGGATCGTACTAGAAAGATTTGCATCAAACTTTGAACATATAAACATTAACATGGAGAACGTATGATATTCATTAGCAAGACACTACACTGTCCCTTTTCAGTAGCTAGATGTGTATAGATATAGTGGGTATAACTATTAATTGAATGATATGCAAACCGAGAATTTCAACTTGCCTCCCTTGTGCCAACCCATGCGAAATTGTATAGAAACGCCACTCATTTAGCACCTCAGGGCAGACGGCAGCCGAGGACCTCTTCGGAATCGTGTGACGTGTTGCCGCTCATTTCCTACACCAGCAGAAGCAGACTCGGACCAGACAGTGATGCGTGCTAAGTCTTCTTCGATCCCTTAACTTTTGAAAAGCGTGTTGGAACAGCAGACGGGAGTGTAAAAGTGTAAATGAAACGGGTCCACCTCTTCAGAAATGGTGATTAGTTCATTTTCCGAAATAATGGTACATTCTACTAATTAAAAGATTTTTGGGGATATTTGGATCCTGAATGAACACAAAAAGTGGTTCTACCAGAAACCAAAGGGTTCAAATAAACAAAAGAGTGTTCTAGGAACTGGAAAATGCTCAGATAAATCCAAAGAAACCGTAGGAAACTTTTCTGCCTGACTGTGGATTTGGGAAGACATGTGCTTTTAGGATGAGACTTCCACCCCATTGCTCACTGTGATCTGCATGGCAAACGCTGAACAGAGTAGATCACAAAACAAAAGCATTTTTTAATGCACCATATAACCCGGGCAACCTCAGCAAAACCGCTGAGGCGTGTCTGATTGGTTCACGTCTCATTTTGTCGTCCCTGGTTTCCTTCTTCCTCTGATTTCACGCTTCATCTTATGGCAAATAATCGCAACAGCAAAGGCAATTTTCTATCTTCTGGGTCAAAAGAGCGAAAGGAAGAGTACAGTGTGTCTTGTCAAAATGTAGCACAATGACATTATGAGCATTGCTGTTTTTGATTCTTCAGTCATGGAGTCAACCATGGAGTTGAGGAGTAAAGAAATATAAACCAGTTGTCAATCAATAAAATACTTTATTCTAAAACATTACTTGTTTGATGTTTTACCAGTTGGGTAATGATGGGATGATTTGGATAGTGGATAGTTACGAAAAACAATATTGATGCACTTTATCCATTAGTACTTAGTTTTTTAGTGTCTTTATTGATACAAGATTGTTCTATTAAGACCAATGTGTCTGTAAGAATGCCCCGGCTAACAAAATGGCATCCAAAACAACTACAAGGTTATGTTAGTTATACAGTAATAAAAAGGCGGGGTGCCACACTATTAACAGAAGAGAAGCAGAGTTACTCATAAACACTTAGATACCTCAGTATACTAGTGATTTACCAATAGCCAAAGGCTCCTGCAGTTTTACTGGGAAGTCTGTTCCATTTGGGCACCCGAATGGCACCGCAGTAAAGTCTCCGCCTTGCAGTTAGCTGCATCATTGGGAGACCCGGGTTTGAGTCTTGCTAGCAAATTAGCCCCAAATGTCCTGTGGAGCATGGTGCGATATTCCCGAAATGTCCAGGTTTGGTGGGATGATAGCAGAATTTGGGCTCTTTGTCTCATTGTGCTCCTGCGGCTCTTAGCGAGGTAAATGGCGGTTGAAGACTGGGGAGTGGGAACGAGCACTGTGATATCAAAACGGTATCGGTGAGCCGGAACACAGGTGAGGCAATGACAACTATGAACAGGCATCTGGGCTCTAAATAGGGGCCATTGGGTCTCACCTGTTACATCGGGTCATGACAGCACATATCTTGACAATGTCACGAGTTTGCTGGGAGTCGCTTTGAGCAAACAAGGCTTTAATCACGAACTGAACATCACGAAAATGTGAGGGAAAAATACAAATAAAATGCTGTTACATTCATGTGGTGTATACATCTTAATTGGTACAGAAAAAATATTTATTTGAAGATTTGGACATTTCTTTGAGCAAGTAAGGTATTTGACAGTAAGGTTAGAAAAGATGTGAGGTATTATGATATCATGAGTTTCTGCATCTGACATCTTTCTAAATGAACAGAAGGCAATGTTGCATTCTCCCTCTTGCCAGTGAGGGCCCGCCCACTTTCTGAAGCAGCTCCCAGTGGTCTGTTGTAAGCCTGTCACCTGTAATAAAGTGGAGTGCAGTATGATTGCTGGCTTGCAAACTTGTTTGAAAAACAAGTAAATTCAACCAAGTAGCAATTTACTAAATGGGATTTAAAGCTTTCAGCAATGGTTGTTTCTATCGCAGTTGTCTTAGCGATTAAACATTCATATTATTTTGGTATATATTATTACATGGAAATATATTTTGAACATTTGTTACAAGTACATAAAGAAATACCCGTCCAGATTTGGGCAAAGGAGTCTAAAGGCATTGAGTGAAGATGCGACTGGAGAGAAAGAAAATGTTCTTTCCATGCAAAATGTTTCCTGGTGATCATGGTGAGTGTACCCTAGGGCGAAAAGCAGGAAAAAGGACCATCGATAATTGCAGTGATTTGTTCAATCAACTAAACATTACAGCAAAAATTATTTTCCATTACATGCGCAGCATTGATTTCAATAAACATCCTACATAAGCATGTTTTAAATCAATGATTCACAAAATCAAGCAGCAATCAAGGTTACCCATGGTTACCCATAAGCTAGGGGTTCCACCTTCTAGTGCAACATGTGTTGTGAACCTAGTTCACAACACATAAAGTACATTTAAATCACTTAAGATCTATATGTAGATATATTGTAGTGAATATCAACACCAACTATCTGTGAAGGAAGCCAACAAAATCCTTTCTACCAATTACTAAACAACATAAGCAATCAGCATGCATTGTGAAAGAAGAATTCATGGTAACTTTGTACCAGATATTTCAATCAAAATATATAATATCATTCTTGAAACTGTTGCAAGTGGAAGAGCGTAAGGTCTGCCCCCACCACTCATCCTTGACCTTCCCACCAGGCTGGGAAACACTCACCGGTCACCCAGTCCCATGAACGCACCCCTCACAGCAGATCCAAATCACCGGAGTACTAATCAGCTAATGCCAGTCACCTGTGCTCTCCCTCTTCTCCTGACAGTTTCTATGTAAGCCTGGTCATTCATACACTGAAACAAATAAACATAGTTTCTTCTGTTTATTTTAGTGTGAGGTTACATTGTAATGTAGTGTGAAATTTGCAAACATCCAATTTGTTGCAGTTACTTTTAGCTTCTAGCATACTGGCAAACAGTACATTACATTCATCAAAACCTTTAAATAAATTGTACCGCACTGGGAAGACTGTGCTGTACATTTACCAACCCTTTTATTATTTTGTCATTGATTTTTAGTGCCTATCATCATTACACTGTCTATACATGCTCTTTAAAAATGTAGTTTTCATTCAAAAGAATGGATAGCCTAATTATAATACATGCATTTGTTTATGTCTGATTTCTATAAATGATACAAGTCAATGATAAAATTTAAATATTAAATATATATGAATTAAATATTTAACTTTTACATTCCATTTTTGTTTCTGAGGTGTATATATAGGCCTACACAAAAATTACATGAGGGTTATGTTCACATGAAAGTCTTGCCTGTTTTGTTATTCAAAAATGGAACTTGAATGGCATCATTCAAGTCACAAGGTGCTCCCAAAAGTTAATAGGTTTCTAACTCCCCTGACCACTGAAGAGGTCAGGGGACATGCAGCCGTTTCATCAGCAACAGATGACAAAAGGAGGGCACTTGTATGGGCGATATAAGCCAGCTAGCAAGGTAACCCACCATGTTACCTCTGAATGCTAATTGTGTTTTCTGGGGGGTTGAGGATTACATGCCAACACTGTTAACAATAGATACACAGGTTAGACTTATTGTTTTTAAAGTGTTAAATCTTCTATTCCTGTTTCCTGCTTCAATTCTGTCTGTCTAGAGGGACTGATTTGTGGTTAAACCACCAACTGTTATTTCTAATATTGTTCATTAAGATGCCTTCCAAAAAGCCCAAAGCTTTACAATAACAATACTGTTTTAAAGACATTGCTAAAGTGACAGCACCACCCAAAGGCTCAGAGTGGAACTATCCATTCAGAAATCAAACATCTATCGACCAAGCTCTGGGGTGAAGTTAACCCAAAAGTACAGATCTGGGATCAGCTTCTCCTCACATAACTGTAATTTACCAGTTCTGATCAGCTTCTAAAGGCAGCATCTTCCTAGACAAATAAAGAATGTGGCCATACATGTATTGCTTAAGAAGATAATTAACACTATATCTAGCTCTTAACTGGGTATTCTTACACAATGCAGAATACGTTTCCATATCGATCATAACAGACAGGGCATACATGTTTAAGGACTATTGCCAGTGGAAATAAATGGTTTAGAAAAATACCTTCACAGATAGCGAGCAGTTTGTTTTAAGGTCAATTTACATTCATATTGAAAAAGAGTAGAATAAACTAGTTGTGTTTATAACTGTCCAACAGATTCAAAAGCAACTAAATGCTGTCCAAAATGGTTACAAAAGATATGTAAACTTCAGGACGAATACGTATGGTTAAGAAAGGGTTTACGGGATACACAGTGGTGAAAAACTGCTAGTAAATGTATCTTAAATATTCCAGCTTTCAATCAGACTTTAATCATGTAGAACTTTTCTTACAACGGTTGCAGAAATGTTCAGTTACTATTAAAAATTATTGTGAATGTTGAAACATTAGATATTAAGAGACTGTATATCAACATGAACCTTGAGGTTGGTAAAGTAGAGAACAGTTGCCTCAGAAATCATGTCCCCCCCACCCTGAATAACGGTTTTAACCCTTGCATAAGCCTTACACACCTGTGATGTCTGCATAATATCCGTTCATAAAAACAGATGAACGTATGAAAAGAGTTTAGTATTTTGTATTTGTTTAGTATTTTGATATAAAAAAACAACTGTGTATGAGAAAAATGCATTGAGAAATTGTTGGTAATGAAAACCAAATTTGATATTTGTTATTGGTTCTGGAATAGACCTTCTCTGTTTCACTCTGTTTCCTTTGGTGCCTAGTGAATAAGACCCAGATGTCCCTGGCCTGTCACACTGTTCACTTGCCTGGGGCAGCGGGTGCAATTTCCTGTCTCGCTGATGTCGCAAAGCATGTCCCGTTGCCGCCTGGACAGGCGTAAGAACATTGTATCTGTCACACATGGCCAGTATCACTTTAGACATGGATTGGAGGTGGCCCTGAGTTCAACTGGTGTGAAGAAATAAATGCATCCCAAATGGCGAGCTATTCTCTATACAGTACAGTGCACTGCTGATGACCTAATGTCCCTGCCCTGGTCCAAAGTAGTGCAAAATAGAGAACATAGGTCACATAATTATGAGCCTAGTTTAAGCCTTTGGGTCCTAGAGTTAATTTACAGCATTGGAGGCAACCACTTCTCCTCAGTATGAATACAAATATGCCTACGGCAATCTCTTCAATGACAGCATTGTACATCAGGATCTGGTGTGTGTTTTTCTGTGTTTTTTGAATGTGAGAAATGGAGCGATTTGATAGGGTGAGCCCCACTGTGGATTAAACTTTGACAAGTGTCTGCAAAATACTGCTTGTTGTTATGTACTTGGCTAATACGGCTGTTTAGCCCTCCAGCAAATTGACTCAAACCTGTCAGCGGCTGAAGTAAGCTGTTTGTATGATGGTTTGACAGGCGCTTGTGTTTATCTGCACTGGCAAATGTTTTCTTGGTGTAAGATGTACAATTTTAATGAGGCAAATCTTTATTTATTTTCATAAAACTCTTCTTATGTTGGGCACTAGGTAGGTGTAAAAATTCCTCAAGGCATCTACTGTGTATTTTTTTATATCAGCCAAGAAGGTGTACAGTTTTGCCCATTGAATGAAATATATATTGAGCATTTCATCCATTTTACTTTTAGATTTATATCAGTGTAGGTGAACCCCCTTGCCAAAAATCTATGTGTTATTCACATCTACAGCGTTTGTTCTTTTCTTATGAAATGTTAATAATTGAATCAGCTTGGGCAAATATATTGCTTGTAGTTACTTGTTTTTCATGCATAATATATGCATGAAGAATTGGATTAGTGAGTGTGATTTGTCAGAATCTGTGGCACAGTATGATTGATTCCTTGGATTGATGTCTTGCCTGCTGGGCTCTGTTTGGGGCCTCCCCAGGATCGGGCCACAGTGTCAGTCTCAGACACAAGGTTTTATGCTGCTATATTATTTTGCCGGGGGAATAGTGTTGCTCTCTTATTTTTTCTTGTTTCCTGTTCCGTTTCAGCATATAAGGACATGAGGTCTTGGCCAACACCTCTGGATACCATGCTCAAAAGACCTTGTCATTTTGTGACAACTGCTGATAAAAAAGGACTTTATAAATGCATTTGATTGATTGATTAAATAAGAAGCTGATGAATACTCATATAACACCAAATGCAGACACACACACACACACAAACACTTCCCACACAGGCAAGCTGACAGCTCTCCAAAGATTTCTGTCTGTTAATGAGGACCGATTGACTGGCAGTTGTACTTTTTGTATTGGGATCATATAATGTTACAAGAATCAAGTAGGATAACCATAACGAAAACCAGGTCATGACTCTAGACCAGGAATTCCCAACACAAAAATGGGGCACCTAAGCTTCTTTGTCGGGCCTTGTGACTTGAAAATTGATAGACATATGCAGTGGGGAGAACAAATATTTGATACACTGACGATTTTGCAGGTTATCCTACTTACAAAGCATGTAGAGGTCTGCAATTTTTTTTTCAAAAAAAAACAAAATCACATTGTATGATTTGTAAGTAATTAATTTGCATTTTATTGCATGACATAAGTAGTTGATACATCAGAAAAGCAGAACTAAATATTTGGTGCAGAAACCTTTGTTTGCAATTACAGAGATCATACGTTTCCTGTAATTCCTGACCAGGTATGCACACACTGCAGCAGGGATTTTGGCCCACTCCTTCATACAGACCTTCTCCAGATCCTTCAGGTTTCGGGGCTGTCGCTGGGCAATACAGACTTTCAGCTCCCTCCAAAGATTTTCTATTGGGTTCAGGTCTAAAGACTGGCTAGACTTGAGATGCTTCTTACGAAGCCACTCCTTAGTTGCCCTGGCTGTGTGTTTTGGGTCGTTGTCATGCTGGAAGACCCAGCCATGACCCATCTTCAATGCTCTTACTGAGGGAAGGAGGTTGTTGGCCAAGATCTCACGATACATGGCCCCATCCATCCTGCCCTCAATGCGGTGCAGTCATCCTGTCCCCTTTGAGGAAAGCATCCCCAAAGAATGATGCTTCCACCTCCATACTTCATGGTTGGGATGGTGTTCTTGGGGTTGTACTCATCCTTCTTCTTCCTCCAAACACGGCGAGTGGAGTTTAGACCAAAAAGCTCTATTTTTGTCTCATCTGACAACATGACCTTCTCCTATTCCTCCTCTGGATCATCCAGATAGTCATTGGCAAACTTCAGATGGGCCTGGACATGCGCTGGCTTGAGCAGGGGGACCTTGTGTGCGCTGCAGGATTTTAATCCATGACGGTGTAGTGTGTTACTAATGGTTTTCTTTGAGACTGTGGTCCCAGCTCTATTCAGGTCATTGACGAGGTCCTGCCGTGTAGTTCTGGGCTGATCCCTCACCTTCCCCGTGATCATTGATGCCCCACGAGGTGAGATCTTGCATGGAGCCCCAGGCCGAGGGTGATTGATCGTCATCTTGAACTTCTTCCATTTTCTAATAATTGCGCCAACAGTTGTTGCCTTCTCACCAAGCTGCTTGCCTATTGTCCTGTAGCCCATCCCAGCCTTGTGCAGGTCTACAATTTTATCCCTGATGTCCTTACACAGCTCTCTGGTCTTGGCCATTGTGCAGAGTTTGGAGTCTGTTTCATTGAGTGTGTGGACAAGTGTCTTTTCTACAGGTAACAAGTTCAAACAGGTGCAGTTTATACAGGTAATGAATAGAGAACAGGAAGGCTTCTTAAAGAAAAACTAACAGGTCTGTGAGAGCCGGAATTCATACTGGTTGGTAGGTGATCAAATACTTATGTCATGCAATAAAATGCAAATTAATGACATAAAAATCATAAAATGTGATTTTCTGGATTTTTGTTTCAGATTCCGTCTCTCACAGTTGAATTGTACTTATGATAAACATTACAGACCTCTACATGCTTTGTAAGTAGGAAAACCTGCAAAATCGGCAGTGTATCAAATTCTTGTTCTCCCCACTGTATATTCTCCTACACCTATTACAAAGGGGGTGTCATAAGTGAGTACATGTATTATGTGGCACATATTAATATATCACACCCTGTTATAAAAATCTCATTCACAATTTTATTCTACAGTTCCTTGTAGAGTTTATCTGAATTACAGATGAAATTGTATGCATTTAAACCAACTCTCCCCTGCAGTGGGGTCGTAAGGCCTCAGCCTCTGGGACTTCAGCCGGAGGTCATTTTGGATGAGCCCTGGGTCTTTTGACTCAATTGCAAAAATAGATTTATGCAATTCTGGAAACATCCCTGCTTTATAGCACACTTGCTTTACTCACATTCACTGTTGGTTGGATAACTAATAACAACTAGGTTTCACTTTAAAAACATTATTTTCAGGGTTTGTTTATATTTGGATGAGGTATGATTCCCTACAATTTTCAGTGTTTTTTTGCCTTGCTTGAATACTATGAACTTTTGCAGTAGGGCAACAGTTAAAAAAAAACTTACTTTTTTGTCGATATGTTGGGGACTTGGCCTTTCCTTGATGGCTTATCACACATAGCTTTCAGTATTTACTTTTTCGTAGAAAACATTTTTACAGCCTACCTAGCACAGACATTCCCATAATGTTCCCTAATGGTATTTCCTAGGTTTTTTGGGGGGGAAACACAAGCAAAAACATTTTTGTTGGGTGATGTTATTTTGGTAAGGCAGAATGGTTTTGAGAATGTTCAAATAACCAACTGATACAACATTCTGTTTAGACAAATTTAAGAGCTTATATGTTACATTTCCCAGTGGTTTCTATTTGGTTCTGAATAAATTAATGTTCTATATATAGATCATTTTTACAAGAGTCATGTAACACCTGTAATATTTGAAATAACAACCAACCTCTAAAAGGAGTAGCATGGCCAATAAGAAATGTGAACCTACCTAATTATCTGACGTTTGTATTCGGAATTTAATCAATATTCTCATTATGATTATTTTAATAGAACCAGTCAATCAATGAAAATCTGAAAATTTCAGAAAATACCACGTTGAATGAAAACATTTGATAATAATCCTCACCCTTTAAACCACGGTTATAAAAAGATCAAACATCAGACACTGTTTAATATCTTTGAGCAATTAACCGTTTTTCGACACGAGTCTCGGTCGCTTCAAAAGGCTTCGGTTGCCCATCACTAGTTGTTGCAGTACTATAGAGCCTTAGATATAAATGGGCAAATCTAGTTTTGTGGTTGTAGGCATAGCAAATGTAGCTCTTACCATGGTTCTGAACCCTCCATTAAATGGATGCCTGCACCTTGATTTACAAATATGCAATACAAACAAAAATACGTTAATATCCATTAACAAATAGTCATTGTTTAAGCAGGGGTTGGTTAAATCATTATCTAAAAACCAGGCAAGATCATGCAAAAAACCCATCTTTGTATTGCTGACGCAATGATTTTACGACAGTTAAGAACGGAAGTTGATCAAGGATGCAGTCGTTCTTGTGCACGCGAGTATCAGCGTGGACTTTTAGTTCTGAACTTATTTCCTGGGTGGGGAATTTAGTAATACTTCGCCTAAGCAGCAGTCAAAGATTTTCTTCCTGTCAAACATTATATTTACGCACAAGTCGGAACAGCGCTTATATTTCTGCGCAGACTGAAGGCCTAACTTCGAGACTGACTGGGTTTAATACTTTTTTAGATATCTCCACATACAGCAAGAAAATGTCATCTTCGCACTCAGATATTGGGATGAAGCAAAGAATGGTATGGGTGGACTTGGAGGTGAGTTAACCTAGCTGGTTTGCAAAGTTTTGGCTGGAGATCTAAACGGGTAGTCTAATAAAGCTAGCTAGTTGTTTATCGCTTACTCTAATGTTGTTCCTATCTGCTAACATCGTACTAACATTAGAAAGCTAGCTGATTACTTCACATGACCATCCAACGCTTATTAGTGTAGTTGCACCATAATAATGTACTACATAGTACATTTTACTGTACTGAAGTCGTTAGCTAGTTAGTCAACTAAAAGCAAGTCGCATTCAAGACAACAGCTGTTTAGTATAATCATTAAAGGTATCGATTAACCTGCCCTAACGGCCATATTTATTTAAATTCTCAGTGCCTTGTATTTTGCGAGTTTCAGGAACTTCATGTGGATTTTATTGTTGTTGGAAGTTCGGTTATTTTCCTGACTGATCTTTCCAAATCTATCTGCCAAAAAAATATCATTTTTTTTTTACATATTTTGTTCATTAGCCCTCAGAACGTGCAGGACCCCCTAATGGCAATTTACGGACGTTTTCTACGAGGGGCTGCAGCATCAATCAATCAAATGTATTTAAAAGCCGCTTTTTCATCAGTAATTGTCACAGTGCTTTTACAAAACACCCAGCCTGAAACCCCAAGCAGCAAGCCACAAACAGTGTTGAAACAGTGTCCTGGAAAAACTCCCTAAAGAGGAAGAAGAAACCTTGAGAGGAACCAGAACCTTTTGAGAGCGCACTCCTGAGATCTACAAGGATATTTAGCTAATCAAACATTGCAAGTCCATGAGATTATTGTTGCCATTTAAACTATTCAATTTACCTGTTTATTTTAAATCTTAAAAAAAAATGGTTGGTCATATTCTTCATTGTCGAAGGAGGTGTACAAGCAGAATCCACCCTGTAATGTCTTAATGTGTATTAGCTACAATTTTCCCTCAATGTTTTTCTTTTCTTATTTACATTTCCCTTTTCAGATGACCGGACTGGACATTGAGAAGGACCAGATTATTGAGATGGCGTGCATCATAACAGACTCAGAATTAAATGTGTTAGCCGAGGTAATGCGCTTGGTGTCTGCTACTCATGTCATCTTATTCCTTACGTTTTGTTTTATTTTTTTGAAGTGGGTCTGATGTGCTCTTGTCAAAATAGTGCACTATGAAGGGAATTGTTTTTCATTTAGGAGACAAGTGGCATTTAATTGGTGGCATTTTATTCCCGTGTACATTCAATAAAGCATAACATGAATCATGCATTATGTTGACAGGGTCCCAATTTAATCATCAACACAACAAATGAACTGCTGAACGGGATGGATGACTGGTGTAAAAAACATCATGGAAATGTAAGGATGACTTGTGGAATGTTCTCTTTGTCCTAATTCTCCACCCATTTCTTCGTCATGGATTTCAAAGAATAGCGTTGGTGATAGAATTGCATGAAGGAAGTTGACACAATGGCAGGATAAAAGGGCTGGAGAATTGCCAGTTGTCATTAGTCTTGTTTATACTGACTTTCCTATGTTGTATAAATTATGACTTCAGATCGTTTTCAGAGCAGCTCACTTTTAGCTGATTCTGATTTATTCATGTAATCCACAACAATCATCTACCACAATACCCCATAATGAAAAACCTTTTTAGAAATGTATTTAAAATGATAAAAACTAAATTATCTTATGTACGTTAGGAGATTGTAAGGATGAATCAGATGTTAATTTGGATCATTACAAATAATCAACCCAGCAGCAGGACCGCTATCTGCTCCTTTGTGCGAGGAGGAACAGGAGGAGCACTGCTTAATGACCAGCTACTGGTGTGCATGGTTTTGCCCAAACGGTCAGAAACAGACTCTGTAAGGGTGGCATTGTGGGCCCACCTTCTCTAGGACCTGTGCTCACAGCCCAGCACTGTGCAGCTCCATTGGCTTTTTCCAGAGAACACCAGAATTGGCAGATCTGCCATTAGTGCCTCCTCTTCACAGATGAGAGCAGATTCGGAGATGCCGTGATGAAAGTTATGCTGCCTGCAACATCATACAGCATGACCGGTTTGAGGGTGGGTCAGTGATGGTCTGGGGAGCCATATCTTTGTAGGGTCGCACAGGCCATGTGCTAGCCAACGGTACCCTGACTGTTGTTAGGTACCGGAATAAAACCTTCAGACTCACCATCAGACCGTATGCTAGTGCAGTGGGCCCTGGGTTCTGCCTGGTTCAGGACAATGCCCGGCCTCATGTGGCCAGAGTGTGTAGGCAGTTCCTGGATGTCAAACACGTGGATGCCATTGACTGGCCCTCACGTTCCCCAGACCTGATCGTGGTGCTGAGAAACCTTCCCCTAGCTTGATGCTTCCACCACCACGGTAGGGATGATGTTCTCAGGATGATCTGTAGTGCTAGGCTTGCGTCAAACTTAGTAAGTGTTTTTTACCTCAACTCTCTTTTGGGTCAGACCATCTTCTTCCACTTTGTCCTAGTTTTCCACAAGCCTTCTGGCAAACGCTATGTGAGGGGTTTTCTTCTTGCCACTCCCATGAGGGCCACGTCCGTGAATCTCTCGGGCTATTGTTGCAGTATGCGTAGTGTCTCCCAGGTCAGCCATGGGAGACCTACTCCGTCAGTGTTGCCATAGGCCTTTTGATGACTTTCCTGACTAGCGCCCTTCTGGCCTGCATCCTGGGTTTTTCTGGAAAGCCTATTTTAGACAGATTCACGGCTGCACTGTCTCCAAGTCTTCATAATACTTTGTGTTTTTAAATCATTTTCTGATACTGTTTTTGTTACAATTTATAATAACCATGAGTGGGACAGATTTATTTAACCTGAAATGTGCCACAGCTAATTCTGATGTGTCATAGCAAAGGAGGTGAAAGTTTTTATGCAATCAAATATTTCTTTTTCTTTATGTGTCATTACTTTCCAAAAGATTGCAGATGTTATTTTTTACTTTGTCATTATGATCTTTAATTTCTGAATTAATCAATTTTGATTTTATGTTGAAAACAAACTAAAAGTCCAAGGGGGTGAAAAAGTTTGAGAGCCACTGTGTACTCAAGCCTGTGCGCACTCTTTCTCAGTCAGGTTTGACGCAGGCAGTGAGGAGCAGTAAGATCTCCCTGCAGCAGGCTGAGTACGAGTTTCTTTCTTTCATCCGACAGCATACCCCACCAGGCCAATGTCCACTGGCAGGTTAGTGGACTGTTTTCTTTACCTATCTGGAAACATAGAGAACCATGTCATTAATGCACCATCATAGTCGTTGTCCGGAGTGCCGGTCTGTTTGGGTTGTTATACCTTTGTCACTCATTCCGAGGTGTTTGGCTTGGCACTGAAGAATAGAGTTTGCAAGACCTCGGGTTTGGGATGCATCTAAATATGTCCTTATTTTTGTTTTCTTTTTTACAATCACATTGCTGTTTAAAATGTGAACGGCAGTAGTTATTTCACTTGTTATTGAGGAATTTACTCCAATCAGTGATTAACTTTGTATCATCATTGTAGGACAGGATGGAAGCAAAGTTATATGTATTTGTTTTAAATTAATAAACAGTCCAAACATGTTATCTTGCAATTGGCAGCCCTCTTTGTACAGATCTTTAAAATGTTGTATAAATTGTGCCATTCTGATCTCCAACGACACGTGTTTAAAGGAGACGGCATCGCGGACACAAGCAACGATTCCCTGGTGATCATGCTGCTTTGTCTCCCCACAGGGAACTCCGTTCATGCTGACAAGAAGTTCCTGGATAAGTACATGCCCCAGTTAATGCACCACCTACACTACAGGATTATCGATGTTAGCACGATTAAGGAGCTATGCAGGTACGTGTCTGAGTATACAACGAGTAAGGCCTAGTCGGTTCACCAGTTTTAAAGAAATATGTACACGTCAGAAACCCATTTAACGCGTGCAGTTCATCGGAGCACAGTTGGTTGCATTTGCAGCACCTGTTTGGTGGACATTATTCCAATGGGAGGTCTGTAAATAAGCTCATGCCCAGTCTACTGCAGGATTGTCGGCTAAATGAAATAAAGGTTCTGTTAGTGGATTGTTCTCTGTGGGAAAGCTAGCTGAATTACCACAACGACCGCTAACAGACCACCTCTGTATTCCCTACCTGGTAAAAACAATGTAAATAGACATTTGATGGATAGTCCATTTCACTAGTCAATTGCTATTAGGGTATTATTTTTTATTGATTTTGTCAACAACCTTTTAACTATTTTACCCTGCTCTCTAGCTAGCAAGTTCTACTTTCACTTTTGGTAAACCAGCTTAATATTTCTCTGAAAATGGCCTTGAAGGCTATTTGTGTGTGCCAGATTCGGAGGATGTTGAGTTTATAATGCCATTATTATTGTTTATTTTTTATATCCATACACTTTTTGCAGTGTCCCGATTGGGACAGTGACAGCTGGTTTATAGTCCCAACTTGACTTTTTACTTATCCGGGGCCATCGTTATTGTCGAGCCCCGCGAGCAGTGCTAATTGTCTTAGTTAAGGACAGCTTTAATTCTGACAGATCTGCTGAGTTCTCTTCATGTTCATAGTTAAATAAAAATGCACTTTCATAATAAAGAAATAACTATCTGTGCTGGCTTCAGTAATAGGTTTTGTTTTACTTCTCCTTCAATGGGCACGTACCAAGTTAACGGCAAATGAGAACCGCAGAGCAATAATGTACCTGTCATTTCCCATCTTCCTCCTGTGGATTATTATGGGGTCGTGATAACGCAAGCCTTTTTGGTATCGTTTATAAATAACCAGTGGAAACTTAAAACCACAGTTCTGACCTAAAACGTGTGAGCTGCTGTCTTGCCGAAGTGATGCAGCCAACTGTTAAAGTCCCACCTAATCAGATAGCTGAGAACTTTGTCACCCTCTATTTGCCCTCCTGCAAAGTGCCTTTTCCCACTGTTTAACAACTCAATTTAGCACCAAATGCCTTTTCACATCCAGGTGTGATCGTATCTGTCAGTTAGGATTAACATTTAACTTCTTTCCAAATGTCTATCTTTCCCAGCCAGGATCTTAAAGGGATAGTTCATCCTAGTCTCAGTTAAACCCCATGAATAGGAATAATATAAAACAAATTTGAATAGGCTGTTTCACAAACACTGTGTCCTTGTTCAGAATCAGAATGCTTTGAGTTTTGACCAGTCATTTGCACTGGGTGCGTATATCCGAACTAGTGACCCAAAAGGAATTTCAATTTCATCATTGCCAGAACCTCAGTAAAATGTGGGATTGAATTAGTCCTTTTATACTCCTACCTGTTTCTGTATGATTATTCTAGTAATGTTCTCCACAAAAGTGACGTGATATACCTAAGCACATAAGCTGCTTAACATGATTAGCGTTTAGCTGGAAATGCCTAAAAGTCGCATACAACATTGATGAGACTGTAGACAGACGGGACCATGCGAGCTATGCTTAGAGAATCATCCACAATGCATAATAGTGGCTCAGTGGAGCATGGTATTTGTAATACCGTAGGATGTGGGTTCGCTTCCTATGGGGGACCAAGTCCGAAATGTGTACAATCATTAAGTCGCTCGAGATAAAGGCATCAGCTAAATTATGCAATTATGTAAAACTGCTAGCTAGTTGCGAAATTTTCAAAGCAACCTTTTCACAGGGTGGCTGTTGAGAAGAATTCACAGAATGTATGAAATATGCCCAGCCCTAAAGGCTCTGCTAATTGTCCCCTCCCCTTGGATGATTGAACTTCTAGGATGTCTTGATATTTTCTGATGAGGAGCATCGTTTAATTAGTCTCCATGTCTTTCTCTACTCAAGGCGGTGGTTTCCTAAGGAATACAAGCTTGCGCCACAGAAGAAAGCATCTCACAGGCAAGTCTGAAAACATTGTCTAAGCAGTCAAGCTTGAAGTACCATGGTTATTTTGATAGAAAGGTCCGGTCTTTGGCATTTGCTGTATTTGGTCTGTGCCATGTTGTATGAAATACAATGTTAACAGTCCAATTAGAGCATTGGTTCAAGTGTTAGTGTTCTACAGAGCTGTGGTTGAGTGGTACCACCCCTGGTACTCCAGTCATATGTAGGGCTCAATACTGATGTCCATTTGTTGTCTCTGTTTCTCCCACTCGCATGTATCCCGTACCGTTCTGTCTCTGTGTTAAAATACTCATGTAGAACCGGATTGGCTGACTACCAAGACATTATCCTATTTGTATTACACTCTTAGGTGATGTACAAAATTATTTAAGAACTTCCTATTAATAAAAATATACAAACCCCTGTCTGACATAGCGGTCTGCCTTCAATTCTGGTCAGATTTCGATTTTACTAAATGTTTGTGTTAATGGGTTCTGTTCGATGAGTTTCACGTTTAGATTGTCTTGGTTCAAAATGTTTGGATCTGAGAAGACCTCCAATGTACATACAACATAGCATGGAGAATATACCCAAAATAAAATGTCAGCCTTCTAATCCGTCTTTCATCTTACAGAGCACTTGATGACATTCGGGAGAGCATCAAGGAACTGCACTTTTACAGAGCACATGTTTTCAAATCGCAAACTGAAGAGAAGAGCAAGTTATTGCAAAATGGGGACAGAAACACAAGGGTGTGAGTGGGTTCCAAGGTGATGGTTGGGGTGAAGAGATGGAGGGGAAAGCACTGACCGTGTCCCAAACCGCACCTTATTCAAAGGTAGTGTACAATATGGGTAATTTAGAATTGATCTGAACTTCAATCCATGAGTGTTTATGTTTTACTAACTGGGTAGGGACCATGACAAACCAGGAAAATGGGACCTTGTGGGCAGGTAGAAGAAAAATGGCATTTACTGGCTTGTAAATTTGTTTTAGGAAAAAGGTTACAACTGGGAATCGCCATGAAAGCTGTGATCAGTTTTCTTATTTAACAGCCATCTTCTGTTTTTATTGCATATTTACATTATAATGCAAAACCAGCTTAGTTTCTGGATTCATTGTTTAATTTTCAGTTGTGTGTTCTTGTGTCAATTCAAATACGAGCCCTGTTAGGTTATCAATATTATACAGTATTGACTGTTTATATTTTTCCATTGTTGTAATATCACATACACACCAACAAAATAAACTAAAATATTTATTCCTGTGTAGAAGTGAATGTGCTGAGTGTACCACTAGATGGCAGAATGTACTTGTGTGAAAAGAGTTCTCTCTACATAGAAACACTAGATGACATTCAGGCACAGTTATGCATTGGAGTGGACTGTCCAAACTGCCAGTAGGTGTGGACACTGATTTTGGTTCAATTAACGTTTGTCATTAATGGTTAACATGATGATTGGTGAAGTGGATACTAATCCTGGATATATAAAACTCCAGTGACTGGAAAACTGCTTAGACTGACCACAAGATGTGTGTCTGAGTAACCTAAATATGAGTCCCTGAGGGGACATTAGGTCTCATTCAGAAGGGTGCAATGTATAACATTGCAGACAGAAATGCCATGATTGAGTTCAATTGATTTCGTACTTTAGTGGTACTCCAACCTCTCATTGTATTTGACCAATTCAGGAACTAGCATGAATGATTAAACGCAACGACTTGTCGAGTCAGTTATAGTGAATCATGTGTGCTAGTTCAGGGCTACATCAAAATGAAATATCTGAGCATTACAAAAACCATGTTAACACAAAATAAATACCATTGTTCTTTTATTGTAATTTGGTCAATTGGCCGTTGGACGGAGATCTGATCTCCTCAGACAACTCTCCTTTGCTTTTTCTCCTCCCTTTTCAGTGTGGCGCTTACAATGATACCAAACAAGCACAGGGACTACTGTTTTCTATTCAAATAGGCTAAATGACGTGCTACTAATTAGAGAAAGTAATTCGTTTAAAAATGTACTATAATCCAATTATTTATTATCTTAAGGGGTACCAACAAATGTTTCCAGGCCAAATATCTTTGTAGAATAAGTCTTAATTCATCTTATTTCATAGCAACCTTGCTTTATTCTATGATATACCAAAGGCATGCAATAATAAATGATATAGTAGCTATTTATTTAATCACTTTTCAGAAGGAATATAGCATTATTGAAATGAGCTGTAGGACTCCAAACTAACAATCTAATTTGCAGATGATGTGACTTAAAAGGTCCATTCACACTTGCTAGTCATATATAGGAAACTAGCTGGCCACACCAAGCTGCTGTGTAAGTCAGTGCTCAGTCCAGCTGTCACTTTTGCATTTTCAAAACTGGGCTCCTAGGAATCCTTCCCTGTGAAATTGCCTAGCTAAGTAACCAGGCAATTAGACCCTTGGTCAGGGCACCTCTCAAATAACCTAATGTCCACTCTAACAGAGCTTCAGAGATTCTCTGCAGAGGTAAGAGGACCTGCCAGAATGACAACCATGTCTCCACCACTCCATTAATCAGACCTTTATGATAGATTGGCTAGTTATAAGCAACTCCTGAGTAAAAGGCAGATGACCTCGACTGAAGGACTCAAAGCATAAGGAAGAAGATTAGCTTAACAGATGAGACCAAAAATGAACTACAGTATTAGGCCCCAGTGTTACAAGCTATTTCTGGTGAAAAGAAGCTACCTCTTATCACCTGGCTAATACATTCCTGATGGTGGTGGTAGCATATTTCTATGGGGAAGCTTCTCAGCGATCGAGACTAGAAGACTAAAGTAGAGGTAATTTCCAAACATCTTACCTTGAGCATACCAGACAGGCAAACAGTTGACTTTTTCAGCACGACAAAAACCCAAAGCACACAGCCAAGACAATTGAGTGGCTTTGGGACATGTCTGTGAATTTCCCTGAGTGGTCCAGCAGGAGCCTGGACTTAAATTACATCTGCAGGGTGCTAGATGATCCACATTGAACAATGCTCCCCATCCTTTTAAGGATCTGAAAGAAAGAATGGGAGAAACTGCCTGAATCCAGCTTTGCAAAGCTAATAGAGTTAACTCAATAAGTCTTAGTTATTATTGCTGCTAAAGACACAATGTACTGAATTAAAGATCTGAATACATGTGTACATTTCTGCATTTATTTTCACTAAATGGGCATAAATAATTCAAAAAAAATGTTATTTGGGGATTGTGTGTAGATTGATTGTAAACGATAAATTGATTGTTAAAGATGAATTAAGTATTTACAGCACAACGTGGAGTTTGTAAAGGGATAAAAAATAAGCTTCTGAAGACCCTGCATATGTACAAATGTAAAAAAAATATTCAGGCTCTTTGTTATTAAACTAGAAATTGAGCCCCTTGGGATTTCTACTACATTGAAGGTCCCAAGAACACAGTGTCCTCCATCATTCTTTAATGAAAGAAGTTTGGAACCACCAACACTCGTCCTAGTACTGCACGTCTGGCCAACGCTAGCAATCGGGGGAGAAGAGTATTGGTCAGGGAAGTGACTGAAAACCTGATGGTCACACTGAGCTGGGGTCATGGTTCTCCTTCCAATAATGTCCAGAAGACAATGCAGGATTGCCTTTCAGACAAACTGCCAAATCTGCTTCAAAAAAGTACCTAATGAATAAGTATCAATGCAATTTCTAACTTCCCAGAAGGTTTTAATGCTAGATCATTTTGGGAAAATTTTGATTAGATTTATGAGGAACATTTGATCCATTTTAGAGTAAGGCTGTAACATAACAACATTCAGAATAGTTAAGGGGTCAGAATACTTTCCCAAAGCTCTGTATGCTCTGTATGTGTTTATACTGCCCAAAATGTTTTTACAATACAAAAATAATAGTGTAAAAAACAACAAAGACCTCAGTTACCAACAGTATCTTGGAACAAATGGCCTTGAGCAGTAACCTAGTTATGTATAGGATCAGAGTATTTTTCTGAGTGAAGCCGATATCATTGTCAAGTCCCAAATGTTATTTTCTGCATTTGTCTCCGAGGGCTTTATTCGGATTATGGTGATGCTAAAGCCATTTCTGCTCATTGGCAAGACTAATAACACACACCAACCATCTTAAGTGTTAAGAGAAATAACTTTTCAAGAACTTACCATGTGGTTATCAAACGTGTGAATTTCAGACACAGTATTCATAGATGGTCTCTTTGTTTAGGTCATAGTGTTGTGTGTGCTTTGCCAGGTGAAGTGTAGTTTTCATGGCCTATCTCTTATTTTGCGCTCCCCTACTTTACATTTTGCACCTTACCTCACACATCGTCTTTTAGCCCACCAGCTGGACAAAATACTTTACATTTTGCACCTTACCTCACACATCCTCTCTTAGCCCACCAGCTGGACAAAATACTTTACATTTTGCACCTTACCTCACACATCCTCTCTTAGCCCACCA